>QRFB01000643.1:56158-70978 GCA_008931105.1 Oenanthe javanica | reverse complement strand
GTTCTCTTTAACGTCTAACTCTATCTACCCCTTTCGTTATTGTAATACTGTAATCCCCTTAACATGTACACTAGTCAGGTATATCACCTAACAAGTATATATCAACAAGTATTTAGCACATAAACAATTCCTTAATTATATAACATTACTGCATTCTCAATTAGTAGCGTTGCCTATACAGGAGCGATGTGCCAATATCTTTTTAAAAGAATCGTTTGGTGTTAGAGAAAATCCGGCAGCATCCCTTCTGTAATTGGAGCCNAAGTCCCTCTGGACCTTTAAGGAGTACTCATAATCAGCACTAATTGACATTGGCCATTAAAGATACTGGACTAGGACCGCCCTAGCCTCTAACGCTAAANGACACAATCAATTACAATAATCAAACCAAATAAGCATATATGCACCTTAGTCACATATAACACCAATTATAAATCATGCCAAATTATAACTACTCTCATCACAAACCAATACTCCCATTATTATTAAATTACAAAATTCAATTATAACATAACATATATTCGAAAATGCAATGCTAAAGGATATTACAAATTTGAAATTTTCGAATAACCAAACAGATTTGTAGCCTCAATTACTCTAATCAAACCCCAATTACAAAACTCAAGTGATTATATTCCTACTTAATTCGGAAATTAGCATTCATATGCATAATATATTCGAAAATTTATATAAAGAGAAAACAAGTAATGTTTCGGCTCTAATTCCAAAACCAAGCAGTCTAGCAATGTATTTCATACTCGGCACCAATTTCAAACATAAAAAAAACAAACTACTCATCATATATTAATTTATAATTATCAAACCCGAATGAAAATCAAGGCATGCAAGTCGGAAAAACAGAACCAAGCTCAAGAAATCGACATGCAACAAGAAATTCTCATATAATCGGATTAACTACAATACAATCAAGCAACCAAGATCAAACACAACTAAACCCACACCACCGGCTCCCCGGAGGTCAGGGACGGTGGTAGCACTTCCGGTAGAGACCTGAAAATGGGTGTCTCTACACCAACGAGTGCTCCCTTCCACCAATTTACATAACCTCGCATCTAGACACTACAATGACTTCAAAATCAGGCCTCAAACCCATTGCATGTCACAAAATCCGCAGCTATACATACACACGAATGCATATCTACATGCAAAGCTTAAAAAAATCTCTACACACAAAATCTACCTCAAATACTAGTTGGTATATGCTCAAGGAATCAACATGAATTCATGGTATTTACTTAGAAATCGATTGAAAATATTAGATTACAAGAGAGAGAAAGGAAATCAGACCTGAACAAAGAAATGCAGAGTAAAGAGGAAGGGAAGTGGGCAGTGGGTGTTGATAAAAAATCTAGGGGTAAAATCGTAATTTCATAATTGCTGATTTCTGAATTAAAAGAATTTAAAATTCGAATTTTGATGGGAAATGGGTACAAAAATAATTTTTATATTTTTAAAATAAGGAACATGATTTAATAAGCTCACAAATATTTTTAAAATATTTTTCTGATGAACAGATAATTAAATAAAAATCTTTGAAGATAAATCATTTTAAATAGAAATAAGAGTAGGAAAATCTTTAAAACTACTTTGGGGCTCGAATAAAATAACATTTTATTTTTAAAAATCTCTGAATATTAAGGAAACATTTTGGAAAAGATTTCATGATTTTTGGACATTCTAATAATTAAATATGGAATTTAGAAGATAAAAAATTTTACGATAAAAAAGGACTAAGAAAATTATTTAAAAATCCTGGTGTTCGAAATAAATAAACAACTATTTTTAGAAAGTCTCAAAAATCACATAGAAGCTACATATAAAATGTCATAATTATTGGACATACCAATAATTTTATAAAAATCAAAAAGTGCCTCAGATAAGTATTTAAAAGTCATAAATCACTTTAATAATTCGTATAAGCATGTACTAGTCAACAAGTTGTCAAACGGGCATACAATATGACTACACATCACACCTTACACATTTGGTCAATAAAATAATATATATCACATTATTTTAATATATAATTAACATAGTCGTTACAGAACTAGGTAAAAGAGAGTAACCCTAATCATTAATAGTGGATGCTCATGAAACATGAATGGAAAGAAATCCCTACTTACAGACTTTGTGGAGATGGCTGGCCCAGAAGTATCCTTTGGAGATGTCAACAAAGGACAAACACTTGGATATGGAAATATTGTACTTGAAAATGTCATCATTGATGAAGTAGCTTTAGATGATGGCTAGAAACACAACTTAATTAACATAAGTCAACTTGGAAATAAAGGTCACCAGACTGACTTTGACAATAAAGAGTGTCTGATAACTCACAAAGAAAGAGACATTTTGGTCTTCAAAGGGCACAGACATGGTAACATATATGAAGCCAACTTGGAGGATTGCATTCACAATGAAGTCACATATTTATATAGCAAGGCCTCAACTGAAGAAAGCTGGAAATGGAACAAGAAACTGTCACACATCAATTTCAAAACACTCAAAAACTTGGTGAAATAGAATCTTGGGAGAGGACTACCACAGGTTCACTTTGTGTAAGATGGACTTTGTGAAGCATGTCAACTTGGAAAGCAAAGAAAAATATCCATCAAGAGCAAGACAATAAATACGATTTCTGAACCCTTTTATTTATTACACATTGATTTATTTGGTCCAGTAAATGTGATGCCAATTAACAAAAAGAAATATGCTCTTGTCATTGTAGATAATTTTACAAGATTCACATGGGTCTTCTTTCTGTATTCAAAGGATGATGCTTCACAACACATAATAGTCCATATCACTTTTCTGGAAACAAAATCAAAGAAGACAATTAGAGTTCTAAGGAGTGACAATGGTACAGAATTCAAGAATTCAATCATGGAGGAATATTGTGCATCAAAGGGAATTACTCAATAATTTTCTGCACCAGGAACACCGCAACAAAATAGAGTTGTGGAGTGAAAGTGTAATAACCCATATTTTTGACACTTGATATAACTAAAATTTTGGGTAAAATTTTTCATTTTTATTAGTGAATAATTTTATTTAATTTATCACTTGTAACGAACTTAAGATTTGAGGTTGTATTATTAATATACGTCGTATTTGAATATATGTGTCGATTTTATTTTTCCTGAATCTGGGGAACTTGAAATATTTTATTAGGAATAAAGAGTGTATTGTGCATAAACAATGTTGCACAATTCTTCCCTCATATTTGACTCTAGTTCCGAGGACGTTTTAGTATTTAACGCGATAATCGGATTTCAGGCGTCAAATTGCATATCGCCTAATCTCGATTTTAGAAATTTATTTTAAACCTAAAATATATTCAAGTGTATGTAAATCACTTATTTTTCAAAAATTTACAATTCTGCTATTAGATTGTAATTTACGAGATATTTGAGTATAGGTAAATCCTGACGGTTTTCAGAGAACTGTAACTCGAAAGTTCTTCATCATACCCATGTTTAGGATAATATATATAATAAGAATAAGACTTTAATATTAAATTTAGTCTGCCAAACTCTATTTGAAGTCCTAGATGTTATAACAGAATTAGAAAACGGTGGATGTAAAAAGTGTTTCGGGGAATAATCAATTTTGGAAATTCTCGAAACAATTAAAGGATATTAATTTAAAAATAATAATTCATAAGAGAATTATAAAATGGGAATTTATTATTTTGAAACTTAAGTTTGTCGGATGAATAAAGTACGAGAACGAGATATTAAAATATTGTCAGGAAACTGCACGGTTATCGGCGAAAACCTTATTAAATATCAAGCTTCCACCACACACCACATATATCACTTTTTCATTTTGTCACTTCTTCATCAAGAGGTCAGCCGAGAGTTTTCCAAGGGAGAGAAAGAATGAAGAGATTGTGGATAACTTGCTCGATTCTTGTCGAAAACGCTTGATTTCGATTTCGTTGTTCACATCTCTTCGGACCCGTTCTTTCCTAGCAATCATCTTCATCATCAACACCAAATTTTTACCGTAATTTCTTGAAGAACAAGGGCTGCATTTTGGGGGATAATCGTAGGCTTGCTTGATCGTTGCATTGTTTAGCTCGAATCGAAGGTATAACCCTCATCTGGCTTATTCTTGAATCTTACATCATTCCATCCATCCAATCTCTTGCAATGATCAAAACCCTCAAGAACATGAATACTGATTTCGAAAGTAAAAATTTATTTTCTTTGATTCTTGGGTTCCTTTGGCTTGGTTGATGATGGTTATAGCTTATACATTTTATGGGTAGTATAGATTAAGCTTGGTTGACCATGGAAATACCTAGTTATTACTTGATTTTTAAAATCTTAATTCTTGAGCTAAACTGATTTTTATGTCTTAAAGTTGTAGTATATTGATTTTTGATGTTGAATAAGGAGTCTGGGATTGCTTGTTGGTTGAATTGAAGTAGAATAGAAATGGAAAATGATGAGTTTACAAACATTACCATATTCTGTCCATTCTGCAGAAATTGTCCAGAAATATCTGGAAGGATTCATTCTCTGTTCTGGCATATGGTTAGATAGTAGATAGTCTCTAGATCATTTACACGCTAATTTTGTGTCATTCGGAGTTGTGAGTCAAAAGTTATGAACGATTTAGTAATCATAGCGCAGAAAATGAAAATTCTATTTTTCATCCAAGTTTAGGGTTATGATTGGACTAGCTAGGTGATTTAATAAAATCTGAAACTTTTATTTAACATACTAGAGTCATCTGTGATAATCCAGAAAAAGGATTCAGATTAAAAGAAGTAAAATCCGATTTATTAAAATTATTGGAGTCAAGTAGGTGCAAGTAAGAAATCTTAAGGAATAAACTTACCATGTGCTTATGTTTGAGGTAGTGTTTCATCTAGACAAGTCCTTAAATGGATTCGATATGTTTATGGCAAATTGTTGGTAGTACAAAAATGATCTTCGAAAAGAATTCATTTCCAAAGGACTAATTTCTAATTTATTAAAAATGCTAGAAACCAGAGTGTTAAGTGAAATGAACATAAGAAAAAGGTTAAACAATCGTTTTGGGAATCGAATTCGAGCAAGTTAGAGGATTTGTCTCGAGTCGGTCAAGTAACAAAGGTTGTTGAGGATTATCATGACTACTTGTTGGTGTAAAGAACTTGATTAAAAATCATTGACAATATAGTTTTACGAATAGCTAAAATAGGCCCGATGATGTAAAATACCAGGCAAAATAAGTTTTAATAAAACTACCCAGTACAAATTATAATGACCATAATTGGACTCGATATAGGTTTGTGGATTAGTATTGAGGTCCTAGCTTATCAAAATCATGAGTTTTAATAATCATGAAGCAAATGTTAGTACTTAATAAAAAGTGGTTATGATTAGTAGGGTTAAAGTAGTTAACTCGAGTAGAGAGACTAATCAGAGTTCTTATATCTATTGATAGAACTTCTGAATTTCAAGTGGGACCTTGGATATGCATCAGGACACCAGGCAAGATTCCTAACTCTATTCTTTGAATTTTATTACAGAATATTTTGATTCCTGTATATGCAAGTATCTTGACTCCTTGAAATCTTGACTTTTTGACTTTATAACAAGTCTAGTTTATAAAACCTTGTGGTTTATGAATATTGTTATATCAATCCGCATTGCTTTTACCCCACTGACTACTTAGTTCTTTTGCGACTCTAAACTTCTTGAAATGTTAGAGTACGCATATTAGTAGTTAAGGTTAGTTGAACTGTGTATCGAGTTACATTCTTCGATGTACTCGATAGTTGACTGAGAGTAGTCTATTACTTCTCGAATTTAGTCGATATTATTCAAGGATCTTTCCTTAGAATATATTTTGATATTCATTGATAATAAATATGGATTATTTATTTATTAATCAAACATCCCTTAAATTTATTTGAATAGTATTTAATGATTGATTAAATATTATTTAAAAAGAGTAATTAGTATTTAAATATTGATTAAATACTTTTAGTTCATTTTGATTTATTTAAGTATTATTTAATATTGATTAAATATTATTTAGATATTTCAACTCATTTAAAAATTTTATATATTAAATAATCTTGATTAAATCTTAATTAATTATTTCAATCATTTCTTTCTAAATCCTTAGAATATTATTCGAGAATTATTCGAGGTCTCTTAGCTATTAATCAAATATTAATTGATCTTTAAAAATATTCTGGAGCTATCTAAAATTCTTTAAATATTATTTTTCATTAAATAATAAATATTGAGATATGACTCAAATATTCCACAATTATTTTTGAGTCGATAACTCCACATTAGGGAAGGAATATTCCATTTTGACATTTCCCCATATATACTTGTGCCATTACGGGCCAGTATCTTGCTCTATTAATTATTCTTCACTGAGTTATTTTATTCCTTTATAGTGACTCTCTGGTCGTGTTCTTGAGTCTTCTTGATTCAATTGCCTTTATCTTATTAATTAGTTGACTGAGAGTCAACCCACATGCCCACGAGATTACTTCCTCATAATTCCGAAAGTGAATCCATTATCTGATGTTGAAATCTTACAAAGAATTGTTGTTATTCTGGAATGTTGGGTTAAATTTCCCTCCCAGACTTGTTGATTTTAAAATATTCAAAGGGTACTTGAGATATAAGTGTAAGAGGCATATGTGCGACACAATCCATCATAGCGTAAGAGGCCGAGTGACTCACGGTCCAGCATTAAAGGCCCATGTGTTGCCTGGGGTGATGACCAGTTCAGGATCATCCTTTTACTAGTGGAGAAAGTTACATATTTCTATTATACAATACGACTGATCTTCGTGTACAATAGGCGTGGTGAATGCTTCAGTGTAGTCTCATTTCTTCCAATTAGAATTTGACATTAGCACTGTAATAAAAGTCTAGGTGCTAAGTTACCGATAGTGTTAATGAGAACCGTTGAACTTTTATTGTTCCTACACTATAACGAAAGCCAATGTGCTAAGTTACCGATAGTGTTATTCCAAAATTTTGAACTTAAATTGTTTGTACCGCAATAACTCAAAATACATACATATTGTGAGTACCTTCTTGCATCGTAAACTCTGATTCATTTATTATCGAGATATACCTCGCTAAACTTTCTGCATATATATTGCAAGTTGTATATTGATACTGTTGGACATCGGGTTGGTATAAATACTGGTTACCACCATTTTCTTAGTGCAAATTACATAAATATTCTAATATATATATTGCTAAGCATTCTTTGGCTCATTCTTACTTTTTGTAAACTTTAAATCTTGCAGTAAGACGTGTCCATGGTATACAAAGGAAAGGAGAGGCTCGAGTTTGAGTTAGTCAGGTTCTAGGCTTCTATAGGTGGTGTAAGCTAGATAGGGTTTCAGTTTAGAATCCTAAAATTTATTGTAAAATATATATTACGATAATAAATCCTGAAACAATATTTATTTCTAATGTAACATCATGTAGAAGTTATATTAGTAGTATGAGATCCTGAGTTTACATTTGGTTGTAATAACTGTCATTATTTTAAGTTCGTTTTCTGAGACTATGACTCGATTTGTGTATTTGGATTGGGGTCAATGAAGTTATGTTTAGTTATTATAATTGTTAAGCATATGAGTTTTATTATTGTGTAATTGGACCGTGATGGCCTGGATCCTTGACCGTGGATCTTGGGGCGTCACAGAAGTGGTATCAGAGCTCTAAGTTATAATAATCAGGAACGAGATAGTTAAGAGTTATGTCTAGATAATATAACAAAGAGCGAGCTCATATTGAGTTCATAATCGGGCTATCAGATGTAGCACTGATTTATAAGATGAATGAGACTAAGATACTAATATAAGAATAGTTAGGTAAAGATAATAAAGAACCTTTAGTGCAAAGATTTTGGACACTAGCCGAGCAGACGCAGCCAAGTAGGAAGAATTATAACTTAGAAGGAGAGTTCGAGAATTCTGGAACATCTATCAAGGAGTCGAGACACGATTAATAATTTCACTAGATATGTAAGCAACCCAAGAACTGAGATAACCATTACTAAGTGGAAAGGACAACCTCGTTCTTGGGACAATAGTTAAGATGATCATATTTGAACTGATGGTGTGTCAGAGTTTAACTGCTCAGATTTTGAATGATCAGAGTTTGTGGTTTCAGAGTTTAATTGATCAGAGTTTAGGGTTTCAGAGTTTGGTCAGACTCTGAAATTTCAATAATTGAGATTGGTTCTTCAACTTCAGTAATTGATTGATGTTTCTCCCCCTCAACATGTGCAGAATCTTCAATTTCTGTTTCAATTATGTCTGAATCAGAGTTTAAAGAATCAGTGTTTAACTCATCAGAATTTACCTCATCAATGTTTATTTCATCAGAGTTTAGCTTATCAAAGTTTGTGTTCTGCAATTCATTTTCAAAACTCAGAGATTCCTAAGCATCTTTATCATGGAACCCTGCTATTTTTCCTTCATCAAAAGAGACATTAATAGATTTCATGATTGTCCTTGTCCTTATATTAAACACTTTGAATGCCCTTGAAGAAGTTTTAGAAGTTGTTGCATAACCAACAAAAATACATTCATCTATTTTAAGTTCAAATTTTTTCAATTGTTCAGGATGTGTTTTGAGAATAAAACACTTGCTTCCAAATATGTGAAAGTATTTCACATTTGGATCCTTCCCTTCATTGTTTCATATGGAGTCATTCCATGTTTGTTTATCAAAGTACAATTCTGATTAATGCATACAGTATTCACAGCTTCCGTCCAAAAGTAAGTAGGTAGTTTTGCTCATTCTTACATTGTTCTGGCAGCTTCAATGCGAGTTTTGTTCTTTCTCTCAACTACACCATTTTGTTAAGGTGTACCAGGTGATAAAAATTATTGAATGATTCCTTTTGTTGAGCAAAATTCCTTCATTGCAGAATTCTTAAACTTTGTTCCATTGTCACTCCTTAAATTCTTTACCTTGTGTGGTGATCCATTTTCGATCATAGCAATATGATCAAAAATTATCTCAGTTGTTTAATCCTTTTTATGCAAAAAGTACATCCAGGTAAATCTTGTATAATCATCCACTATCACTAGAGTATATTTCTTCTTTCTAGTGGACATAATGTTGACAGAACCAAATAAATCAAGATGCAATAGATGAAGAGGTTGATCAATTGAATTTTTAGTTTTGCTCTTGAAAGATGTCTTATTTTGTTTGGCCTTTTGACATGAATCACAGAGTCCATCAAGATGAAATTGACCTTTTAGAAGACCTCTTACTAGATCCTTTTTCACAAATTCATTTATATTTCCAAAGTTCAAGTGACACAACTTTTTGTGCCAATTCCAGCTTTCCAAAGATGATGTCTTTCCAAGTAAACAATTTAAGGGACCATCAGAGTTTATCTCCAAGCTAGCTTCAAATAAATTGTTATGTCTGTGACCAATGAGAACCATTTCGCCATCCTTTTTATTTTTCACTTCACAATGTGTTCCATGAAATTTCACAGAATAACCTGTGTCTGTCATTTAACTCACACTTAACAGATTATGCTTGAGTCCTTAAACCAGAGCTACATTTTCAATGATGACATTTTCAATAACAATATTGTCATATCCCAGTATTCTTCCTATGTTGTCATCTACATAAGATACTGTTGGGCCAACCTTCTCCTCAAACTCTAAAAGTAGGGATTTCTTTCCAATCATATATGCACAACATCCACTATCAATCACTAAGATGTTTTTCATGTTTCCCTGTATTCATTTAATGCAAATTAATTAGTAGATTTGAGGACCCAAATAAGTTTAGATCCTTTCTTTTCAAACTTGTTAACTTTTGTAGCAGAAGTATTTTTATCAGAGTATATGTTAACAGAGTTTGAATTATCAGAGTTTATACTGTCAAAATTTATATTTCTTTTATCAGCTTTTATCACTTTTTTTTTTGATAGCATGATTAGAAAAGGCAGGAGTTTTATTCAAATGAGGCAAAAGTTTATAATAGTTGAAATACAAACTATGATATTTTTTACATATGTAAATTGAATGTCATAAACTACCACAATGAAAACAGGGATTTTGTGGTCTATATCTAGTTTGTTTTCTAGCCTCTGAACTAGGTTTATCATGTTCTTTCTTTTTATTTTATTTTCAGTCAATAGCAAGGTGATTAGAATTACCACATGTGAAAAAGGTTTTTCTAGAAGCATTAGGAATATTCTTATAGTTATTCTCCTCAGAAATTCCTACTTTGCCATTTCTATTTCTCTTCACCTTTTTAGGTTTGTTTTTATTAGTGACTGCCTTCAAATTTTCTATAAGTTTTTTCTGTGAGAGTAACCCTATATTTACAGGTTTATTCTCTAACACACCATTAGAGCTTTTATTAGAGGTATTCTTTTTATTACTAGCTCTAACAAAATTCACAGGTTCACTCAATTTCCCTTTTGGGTGTGTCTTAGTATGTGTCTCCTTATCAGATTCATAACCTAAGGCAGATGTTCAATTCTTGTTAGAAAGTATTTGTTGTACTTTCTTACTAGAGTTTGTCCAAACTCCGAAAATCTCCTTTTCTTTAGCTATCTCAGATTTTAAGTATTCAACTTGTATTTCTAACTGAGTTTGCATGTGCATTGCATTCTCACAGTCTTTCTTAGTGTTAGGGATGTTTGTATTTTGAGATTCAAGAAAGTTATTCCTAGCAGTTAGAATTTGTATTTCATATTTTCATCATTCATTCTCAAGTGATTATGATTTAAAGCTAGCTAACATGCAGAGTTCTAAGGAAAAACTTTAATTCATGGATATTTTGTATTAAAATTGAAGACAGAGTCTGGTACCTTGTTAGAGTTTAGGATGAGAGCATCAGTGTGTGTCATGATGGCATAATTTATTTCCTCTTCAAAGTCTGAGGAATCCATCCAATCTTTCTTTGATGAGATGAGAGCTTTTCCAGAGTCCTTGCTTCTGCACTCAGTAGCAAAGTGCCCCATCTTGTTACACTTGTAACACTTGACCTTTGATTTATCTTTATCTTCTCTTATTCTGAATCTATCTTTATTCGCTGATACTTTATGCTTCTTCTGGAAGTTTCCATATTTTCTGTATTTCATGTACTTCATCTTTTTAAAGCATTTGACAATCATAGAAACCATCTCCATCATGTCAGAGTATGTGGAGTCATCAAAGTTTGCATCAGAGTTTGTCTCAGACTCTGATTCACTACTTTCCTTTACCATTACAGCTTTTCCTTTTCTTGTTGAAACTTTCAAAGCTTTCTCTTTTGGTTCTTCAATTTTAGTCTCAACATTCAAAGCAAAATATTTTGCCTTGCTACTTTTTCTATTCTTCCTTTCCTATAATTCCAGGTCATGAGTCTTCAATCTTCCATAGACTTCATCTAGAGACATCTCATCCAAATAAGCCCTATCTCTTATTAAGGATATTTGTAGATCCCATTCTTCAGGAAGAGCCCTTAGAAACTTGGTGTTTGAATTCTCATTATTATACACCTTATCCACCNCTTATTAAGGATGTTTGTAGATCCCATTCTTCAGGAAGAGCCCTTAGAAACTTGGTGTTTGAATTCTCATTATTATACACCTTATCCACCAAAGCTAAATTATTCAATAGAGTAAGAAATCTGTCATAGATATCAGCGATAGACTCATTCTGTTTTGCCTCAAAGTATTGATATTCTTGAATTAGCACAGATCTTCTATTTTTCTTTATCTCATTGGTTCCTTGGCATTAAACCTCTAGTGCATCCCATATTTCTTTGGCAGTTTTGCATGCAATTACCCTGTTAGACATCACAGAGTCAAGACTATTTGCAAAATATTCCTTACCTTTACATCTTTCAAGATTTCTTGTTTTTCTTCATTGGTCCACTCATTTTTGTCCTTCAGAGTATAATATTCAGGAACTTGTCTGTCTTCCACAATTGTTGATGGCACTATCTTGGTTGGTAGATATTGTCCTTCATTGATTCTGTCTAAATAATAAGGATCAGTTGCTTCCAAGAACATCATCATCTTTACCCTCCATGTAGGGTATTCAGCCTTCTTCAAGATTGGGATTCTTATACTTTCATACTTGTTTCCAGACATGTTTCTATGATCTTTTAGTTGTAATTAACTGTCTATTTTGGTATCAATTGCTGCCCAGATAAATATACTATTATAAAAGGGGGGTTGAATATAATAGTACCAAATAATCGATTAAGAACACAAGTATATAAAAGATGAACTATCTTGTATTAACTTTAATAAACTAAATACAAATCTCTCTCAAGAAAATCATTATTCTTAAGAGCTGCTAGGTTATGAGAATGATAATTATATGTGTTATAATAATGTTAACCTACTTCTATTTTTATATAGACGCGGTTACAAATCCAATTACAAAACAGATAATGATAAGGATTGCTTCCATAAGGTAATATAATTGTATTTGAATTCCTCCTTCACTATCAAAATTAAATTCTGATTTGTCTGTTTCCTTCTTTGACAAACTCTGATCATAAACTCTGTCGGTTGATAATCTCTGATAGAGTATTCTCTGTTAGAGTAAACTCTGATTGAGTATTCTCTGATAGAGTAAAATCTATCGATAGCTTCTTAAACTCTGATGATGTCAGCATAAACTCTGTTCTTGATATTCTCTAACAACATCAGTGTTTACTTTTCTAACACTCTTGCTATTGGGGATGAGAATATGCTGAAATCTTTTCTGAAAAACAATCCAGCTTTTGAGAAGATCAAGTGAGATGTAATTTTTTTCTTTATAAATTTTTATATTATTCTAGATTAATTGTTTCATTCTTTAGTTTTGATGTCATCAAACCTTGATTTATGATTATATTTATAAAGAATAAATAGGGGAGATTGTTAGAAATATATTCATTTGATGATGTACAAAATACTAGAACAAGGTCTAGCGTAGTCTATTGGTAATAAGTTTTTCTAGTCTCTAAAATTTTATAATCCGAGTCTAGATAGTCAACATTCTTGTCACTCGTGCTTAGAAGATTTTCTATATAAAGTGAAACTAGAGTCTGGATGAAGATCAAAGTCTGGAAGGTGATCAGGGGCTATAGACTATCGGACTATAGAATCTGTCAGAGTCTACAATCTGTCAGATTCTACAAATGATCAGAGTCTATAGTCTAAGTCTATAGTCTGACAGAGTCTGGAGATTTTAGAGTCTATAAAGTTGAAGCTAAATTTGGAAGATGATCACAGGAATGGAAAGTCTTCGAAGATAAGGATAAATATATTGTCGATATGCTATGGAAAAGAAATGGAATTTCAGAAGGAAACTATCAACTAATAATTAGGACTTCTATTCCTATTTTAATTTGATTTTCTGTTATTAGTTGATAGGCAGCTCTCTATATAAACACTTTATATAACCTAATTGTATTTATCGAAGTTAAAAAGTTTTGTGAGAGTATAGAGATAGAGAGAGTTGCTATAAAAAACACAGATAAGCTGCTAGGGTTTGTGTACACCTTAGGAGAATTCGTATTTACACATCAGTAATACATGCAGTATTAATTCTGTTAGTATAGGTGTCCTAGAGACAATATTTTAAATGTTTTATTGAAAATAATTATGTTTTGTGATTATTTAATTAATATTTATTATGTCTTTATTTATTGCATCATAAATTAAAAGAATAATAAATGTCCTTAGAATATTAATACATAATATATATCTTTAAGTATGTGACTTAAAAATGAGATTATATGAATAATATTTTATTCCTAAAATTCCCTAGCAAAGTATTATTATTAAAGCACAATAATAATGCAATAAGACTAGTATGTTTGTTAACAGATGACCACATCTCATTAGTCATAGGTATGGTGATACTAAAGTCAAGAACATAATTGTATGTGTCAATACATGACACTGGAAACACCCACTATGAGATTTTACATGTTAATAAGTGTCATAAGAAATCTCACATTGACAATGATGTGATGATCCTCTGACTTGAAATCATTATATTTCTATACGAGAATTAATATACTTTGATTACACTCAAAGTTACCTTTAACCGGGTAATGATAAAGGTGTACATTGGGTATGCTATGAATCGTATGAGGAATATGAATGATAGATATAGGATTTAACCCTCCAATACTAGGAGTGATATTATTGGCCTCTTGATTGAGTGAGACTATGAAATGCATGACCAGGCTCAAATATTGATTTGTTTAAATAGTCTACTCATTGATCAAGGAAACCGAGATTAAACGTTGAAGAGGATGACACTATACATGCCTCGAGTTTGATCTATAATATAAGGTTAAAGGGATTATATTACATGGAACATTATTCACGAAAGGTTTAATTGAATCACCAATTATTATTGTTACTTGGGTAGCAATGATGTATTACTAGATGCCACTCATTGTTTATAATTTTATTATTGGGTATTAAAATTATTGCCAACGTAATAATAACCTAAAGGGTCACACACAAAGAACGTCAAAACGGAGGTTTATTTAAATTACGAATTTAAATATATTATTGTTTATTCGAATTTAATTATTGAATTAATTAAGTGGGACTTGATTAATTATATTAGAATTCGGATTTAATAAGTATTATTATTATTCGAATTTAATTATTGAATTAATTAAGTGGGACTTGATTAATTATATTAGAATTCAGATTTAATAATAATAATAACCCAAAGTCATAATGGGTTTTGGAAACCACATGGATTAGGGTTAGGCCCAAAATCTCTCTCTCCCCTATATATACATAATGATGTATAGTATTAGGGTTTAATCATCAAATTTC
>QRFB01000643.1:35523-50004 GCA_008931105.1 Oenanthe javanica | reverse complement strand
TGTTGATCCAAAGCATGCTGGAAAGGTATGTAAGTTGTGTCGATCCATTTATGGATTGAAACAAGCCTCGATGAGATGGAACATTCATTTTGATGAAACCGTCAAAAAGTTTGGGTTTATTCAAAATGAAGATGAACCATGTGTTTACAATAAGGTTAGTGGGAGCAATGTGGCATTTCTAGTACTATATGTTGATGAGATATTAATGATAGGGAATGACATTCCTTCTTTACTGCCTGTTAAGACTTAGTTGAATAAAAATTTCTCAATGAAAGACTTAGGCGATGTGACTTATATATTAGGTATCAGGATCTATAGAGATAGATCAAGAAGAATGATTGGCCTAAGTTAGAGTACATACATTGACAAAGTTTTGCATCGATTTGGGATGCAAGATGCTAAAAGGGGCTATGTCCCGATGTCTCATGGGATATCGATCTCTAAAGAAAACAGTCATAAGTCATTGGATGATAAGGACCGTATGAGTAAAGTTCCATATGCGTCGCCAATTAGTTCTATTATGTANGCAATTGGTTCTATAATGTATGCAATGATATGTACTCGTCCTAATGTCTCGTATGCTTTGAGCATGACGAGTAGATACCAGTCTAATCCAGGTGAAGGTCACTGGACGGTAGTCAAGAATATTCTTAAGTACTTGAAAAGGACTAAAGATCAATTCTTGGTATATGGAGGAGAGGAAAAGCTGGTTATAAAAGGTTACACCGATGCTAGTTTCCAAACAGACAAGGATGATTCGATCTCTCAGTCTTGTTTTGTATTTTGTCTAAATAGAGGTGCTGTAAGCTGGAAAAGTTCAAAGCAAGAGACTGTTCCCGATTCTACAATGGAGGTTGAGTATATTGCTGCCTATAAAGCAGCTAAGGAGGCTGTCTGGATTCAGAATTTTATTGCAGGTCGTTGTGTGGTTCATTCGGTCGTAGATCCGATAGATTTATACTACAATAATAACATAGCCATTTCACAAGCTAAGGAACCAAGGTCTCATTCCCGAACAAAGCATATACTCAGNAGGAACCAAGGTCTCATTCCCGAACAAAGCATATACTCAGACGATATCATCTTCTTCGAGAGATTAATAATCGAGGGGATATACATATATGTAAAGTGCATACAAATGAGAACATTGCAGATCCACTGATCAAGGCTTTGTCGCAGCTGAAGCACGAAGGTCATACTAGTTCCATGGGTATTAGATACATGAGAGATTGGCTCTAGTACAAGTGGGAGATTGTTAGTATTGGTGTCCTAGAGACAATACTTTTAATGTTTTATTGAAAACAATTAAGGATTATGTTTTATGTGATTATTTAATTAATATTTATTATGTCTTTATTTACTGCGTCATAAATTGAAAGAATAATAAATGTCCTTGGAATATTAATACGTAATATATATCTTTAAGTATGTGACTTAAAAATGAGATTATATGAATAGTATTTTATTCCTAAAATTCCCTAGTCAAGTATTATTATTTAAGGACAGTAATAATGCAATAAGACTAGTATGTTTGTTGACAGATGACCACATCTCATTGGTCATAGGTATGGTGATACTAAAGTCAAGAACATAAGTGTATGTATCAATACATGACACTGGAAAGACCCGCCGTGAGATTCTACATGTTAATAAGTGTCATAAGAAATCTCACAGTGATAATGATGTAATGATCCTCTGACTTGAAATCATTATATTTCTATACGAGAATTAATATACTTTGATTACACTCAAAGTTACCTTTAACCGGGTAATGATAAAGGTGGACATTGGGTATGCTATGAATCGTATGGGGAATATGAATGATAGATATAGGATTTAACCCTCCTATTTTAGGAGTGATATTATTGGCCTCTTGATTGAGTGAGACTATAAAATGCATGGCCATGCTCAAATGTTGATTTGATTAATATCTACTCATTGATCAAGGAATCCCAGATTAAACGTTGAAGAGGATGACACAATACATGCCCCGAGTTTGAACTATAATATAAGGTTAAAGGGATTATATTACATTGTACATTATTCACGAAAGGTTTAATTGAATCACCAATTATTATTATTACTTGGGTAGAAATGATGTATTACTAGATGCCGCTTATTATTTATAATTTTATTATTAGAAAATAAAATTATTGTCAATGTAATAATAACTTAAGGGTCACACACAAAGAACGTTTAAACGGAGTGTTATTTAAATTATGAATTTAAATACTGTAATTATTATTAATTCAAATTTATTTATTTAATTAATTAAGTGAGTCTTGATTAATTATATACATATTAGAATTCGAATTTAATAATAATATAAATTCAAAATCTGAATGGGTTTTAAAAGTTCCAATCAGATTAGGGTTTTGACCCATGTCCCTCTCTTCCCTATATATACACATAAAGATGTATAGTTTAGGGTTACAGTTTTAAAATTTCATTTTTTGAGAAAGACCCTAGCAGCTCTACGTTTTGAGAGGCTAGAGAAAGAGAGAGACAAAGAGGCAGAAACAGGCTAGTACCTAACTTCCGTGATCGTTAGACGATACGACGTTCATATGGATACCGATAGAGAGCAGATCTTTGTGAAGGGATGATGTGATTCATCACTTCTAGACCTTTGTAATCATCTTAAGGAAAGCTTTAATAAGGTACACATTTGATTCTCAATGATTATCCGCCAATTATACACGGATCCTGCGTAATTCCGTTGCGTATATATGCCCGAATCGCAACAAATCTACCTATGAAGGCTCTGCTACTGAAGTAGCTGAATCCGGTGATATTTTTTCCAAAATTGCCTCTTGCAGATCTATAACACTTTCAGCATTCATTTGTTCAATAATCTGATGTTATAATAGAATTGGAGAAATCGGCTTCCAAGTTTTAGATGCCTCGTGTGCAATAAATAGTTTCCTTATTTTCTAAGGAGGCAGAGCTGTGAGGGTTATTTTAAAAACATCTTCACACCATCCAAAAGCTCCCCCAGATGTAATAAAAAGTTTTCTCCTATTGGGTAAAGGAGTGGAGAAAGGTGTTTGATGTTCAACGACGGTGGTTGGAATTTATTGGTGGTCAGATTCCTCGCCGAACCCTAAAGCCACTGGCGACTATTGTGTGTGAGATGTTTTTTGAGGTGTAGAGTCAAGAAGTGTGATAAATTCAGCATGAAAGAAATCAGAAAGATTGTAGTTGAGCAAATTACCTTCGTTAGTTTTTTCAACTGAATGTTCAAGGATATAGACATTGTTAACTTCTTTAACCTCAATTGTTTCTTGCTCTTGGTCAGGTTATTCCTCATCAACTTCATCCATTACTTGATCTTGAGGCTCATCAGCTTTATTTGCTTACTTCTCATCAGGATGAAAGAAATAAGAGAGATTGAAGTTGAGAATATCTGAAAAACTTGCAGTTGATGAAGATGACTTCTACTTAATGGAAGAACTTGAATAGCTAGAAAACAAGTCAATGGCCTATATGGCAGGGAAGTACAAGAACATCAGGTTTAGAAGGAATCTTAAGTACAATTTCAAAAGTAACTCAAGCTCCAGGGGTTCCAGCTTCAAAAACAGCAACCGAGGTGGTTTATCTTCTGGTTCTTATAGAAAAGGAGGTTACACTAATGGAATAGTAGACCGAAGTAAATTTAAGTGTTATAACTATAATGAACCCAGACATTTTGCCACAGAATGTCAAAAGCCTAAGCAAGTAAAAGAATGGAGGGAATCGTATAAGGAACTAAAACAAAACTATGATGCGCTGGTAAAGAATAGCATGGAAGAACTTATATAGCTGAGGGAAAGAGTCGGGATGACTAAAATAATGATGATGAAGATGCATACGGAAATGTTACTCTCATGGTAGACTCTTCAGAACCATATCCTCAGTCATCAAAGGTACCATTTCTTTCCACAGTTAAAATGTATAATTCTGATTATAAGGAAATTGTAGAAGATCTCGGTATAGAAATGTTTAATGTACACACAAGGATGCTAGCAACAGAAGAAGAAAATGCTAAGTTAGTTCTAAGGAATAAATTACTAGAAGCTAGAAATGAATAACTAGAAATTGTATATGTTAACATAGAAGATCTTAGACAGAAGTTGGAATACAAGCAGAATAAAGAAAAATGCAACCAAAAAGTACAAACTGCACTTAGGAATAAAATTTCTGAGTTAGAGTTAAAACTTCAGGCATATAAGAGATCTGCTAATCTTGTTAAGGAGGCAATAGATAGAAAAGTCATAGATTAAGAAGCTGGTATTGGTATTGATTATGATAAGAAATCAGGAAAGTGACATGTGGAGTCAATTATTGAGGAAAGTCCTGTGAAGCAAGACATTTCACATGTATTCAAAAATGTCACTAATCTCATGTACAAGAAGTTTATCATAGAAACCATCGATGAAGAACAAATCACTATGAAAGAAGATATCCTTGTTGAGGCTGAAAAGATAAAGGGAAAAGAGAAAAACAAGTTGCCTAAGAAATCTGTAAGAATTGAATATCCTAAGGAATAGATTAAAATTAAGATAAACAACAAGAATGAAAAGAAAAAGGCTAACTGAAATGGAAAAATAGGTGTTAATAAGAAAAATGACTATGCATATTCCCCCACGCTGCTAGGAAAGTTTGTACCAACTATAATTCTATTGGACATCTTACACATGCATGCAAAAAGGTTAAAGTAGTAAAAAATGAAATTCCTAGTATGCCTACCATGTATCATCAACCATGCCGTAAAGTAGGATGTATGCCATGTGATTTTAACATCATGTCTGTTTATATAAATCTGATGAATGCTTCATCTAGTACTTACATTAATAATGACATGAACATGAGTAGAAAACATGTTAGAGCATCTCCATTGAGGTGTCAAAAATAGTGCCAAAGAGCAACATGGCATGATGTGGCATAACACTCTTGTTGGTACTTCGTTGGAATGAGAGGGGTGTCAACTAAAGTTGTAAACTTTTGGCACCCTCCCAAAATGGTAAAAATGTGTTATATCACATTAAAGTCATGAACATTCATTCCTATTATTAATTATACATGTATCAAAGATTGACAATTTTCAGTGCCAACCATTAGAGTAAAATTATCTAAAAAGAGTGTTAAAATATTATTGAAGAAAGAGAAAATAAAATAATATTATTATTGATGATTTGTCACTTTAAGAAACTTTAGTTGGCACCCCCATTAGAGTTTCTCTTAGGGAAAACACGACTAGTCCTCCTAAGTCTAAGAAGGAAGCCCCTATCTCTAAGCCTAAAGATAAACCTATCAAGGTTAAACCAAAGGATAAGGGCACAATCAATGAGAAAGACCATGACAAGGTAGTTCATGTTACTAAAATTGTTAAGATCTTTAAGCCTCTTAGACCCAATCAAGTTTGGGTGCCAAAGAAGAAGTAATCAATTTATTGTTGCAGGGCATTGAAAAGAACAAGCGTGTTATGTGGATTCTAGACAGTGGTTGTTCTAGGAATATGACTGGTGATAGAGCCCTACTATCAGATTTGGTTGAGAAAGATGACCCGATAGTTACCTTTGGAGATAATAGTAAAGAATTTACAATGGGATATGACAATCTGAAATTAGAAATGATATCATTGAATATATCTCTCTTGTTGAAGGATTGAAACACAATCTCCCGAGCATCATAAATTCTGTGACAAGGGTTATGATGTCAATTTCAGAAAGGAGGGATGTGCAATCAAGAACAAGAAATATGATAAGCTTTCTCTTCAAAGAGTAAGAAAGAGGAATCTCTTTGTAGCTGACTTAATCTCTACAAGAAAAGGTGAAGTCAAATGTCTTTACAGTAAGGCTTCAATAGTGGAAAGTTAGTTATGGCACAAGAAACTTTCACATCTGAACTTCAAAGCAATGAACTCTTTGGTAAAGAGGGAGTTCTGCTAAGAAGGCTTATGTGAAGCATGTGAAAAAGGTTAGTCAAAGAAAGCATCTCACAGAAGCATATATATGTCAAGCATCTTTGAGCCACTGCAATTACTTCATATAGATTTATTTAGCCTAGTCAACCTAATGTCTTTGTCAAGAAAGAGATATGCATTTGTGATTGTAGATGACTACTGAAAATACACATGATATTATTTCTAGACTCAAAGGATCAATACCCCTAACTATCATTGATCACATAAAGAAGATTTAGTTGGAAATTAGTTTGTCTATCAGGAAGATAAGGTTTAACATTGGAACATAATTCAAGAATGTAACCACGAATGACTTATATACTAAAAAAGGAATCTCAAGACAATATTCAGTGCCTAGGACTCCGCAGTAGAATTGAGTAGTAGAAAGGAAGAACAGAACTTTGGTTGAAGTAGCAAGAACAATGTTGAATGAAGCAAAAGTTACCTTTGTACTTTTGGGTTGAAGCAGTCAATATAGCTTTCTACACTCAGAATTGTACCCTGATCAACAAAGATTATGACAAGACTCCTTATGAGTTAATGGCAAATAAGAAACCAACACTAAAGTACTTTCACGTGTTTAGAGCAAAGTGCTTTGTATTGAAAGATGATGATCAGCTTGGTAAGTTTGAATCTAAGGTTCATGAATGTATATTTCTTCGCTATTCTCTGGAATCTAAGGCGTACAGAGTTTCTGTGATTGATCTCAAGAAGGTCATTGAAAGCATGAATGTAACTTTTGATGACAACAACCTCCCAAGTATTCAATGAGAAGATGACACTAAAACTTTGACGTTTGAAAACCTGAACTCAGATGAAGGTGAAGATGAACCTGAAGTTGCTATAGAACACCAAGCTCCAACTGAAAGTAATAGTAATGGTGATTCTGATCCTAGTAGTGGAAATAGTGGAAGATTAACAGAAACTACTAGTATAGGTAGATAATCATTTTCCTAACCCAGCAACAACTTAGGGGGATTAAGTGAAGGGTCAACTAGCAGAACTCAACACAATGAATATCATGATGAACCAAGTACGTTAGAGATCTTTTGAAGAAGTATGGTCTTGAAAATGCATCAACAGCCAAAACTCTTATGGCAACTGCCAGTAAGCTTGATAATGATGAACCTGGTAAGAGGGTTGACATCACAAGCTATAGAGATATGATCAACTCATTACTTTACCTAATTGCAAGTAGGTCAGATATTATGTTCGTTACATGCATGTGTTCTCAGTTTCAGGCTGACCCCAAAGAGTCACATCTTATAGCTATTAAAAGAATTTTTAGGTATCTTAATGGAAGTTCGAATCTGGGAATTTGGTACCCTAAAAGTACATGTTTGGACCTTGTTGGCTATACAGATTCAGACTTTGTAGGTTATAAGATTGACTAGAAAAGTACATGTAGAAGCTGTCAGTTTCTTGGTAGAAGGTTGGTACTCTGATATAGCAAGAGGCAGCATTCAGTATTCACTTCGACAGCCAAAACATAATACATTGCAGCTGGTAGCTATTGTGCTCAAATCTTATGGATGAGAAACCAACTCCGGGACTATTGCTTGTTACTGAACAAAATTCCTATATTCTGCGACAACACAAGTGCCATAGCAATCTCAAACAAAGCACTCGAGGACCAAGCACATTGATGTCAGTTATCATTTTATTCGAAAACATGTTATGAATGGTACTGTAGAGTTACATTTTGTACCTATAAATTGTAGACATCTTTACTAAACCACTAGATGAAGTTACTTTTTCTAGGTTGGTTGGTGAACTTAGGATGTTCAATTCTACTAACTAAGTTATTAGTAATCAATAACTGCAATTTGTGGCTGATAAATTTATTAGTTAATTAATTTCCATATTTCTAGGACTTGTGAATTTGCTTACCTATTTTATTCCAATATCTTAGATTTTAACTGAATAAATACCATGTGCATGTTAAATAATTTTTTTTAGTATTTATTTAATTTTAATTAGTCAAATATTTAAGTACTTATATTTAATTGATAAATTATTGGCATTTAAATATTTCAAATTATGTGAAATTAATTTAAATTAAGTGAGTAAGCAACTTATTTAACTACTTAATTTTAAATTAAGAGTAAAAATAATTAAGAGCACAAATTACTTTTATTGATAATTTTAACAACTTAATGTTATTATTGTCAATAATAAATAATTTGTAAAATTTTAATATCAATCGATTCATTTATTTTGGATATTTAAAGAATTCAAAAATATTAAAATTAGTAGCACAATATAATTTTTAAAACTTATTTGACATATATCAGTTAATGATATAAAACTTAAAATTTTATAAATATTATTTGTTACAATTTTTACTTTTTTGAATTTGTTCATGGATTCAAGTTTGCAAAATTTCTAAGTTACTTAGCTTGCTTGCACCACTAAGTGTGTAGCCATGTAAAGGCGCCACTTGTGTGCACTTAGTTTTTGTTGATTTCTGAGTGGCGCCATAGGGCAACTCCAGTGGTAATATAATTTAAGAGTCAAATTACATGACTCTTAGTGAAGCTAAGTGGCAGCACTATAGGATAACTGTAACAGAAGCGCATGGTGCATGGCACACGGTTTGGGCGTAGCTGGGTTTTTGGCCGCGAAGTGAAGTTGCATGACACTAGTGCATGAGTGTCAAGTGGGAGCTGGTTCTGTTGGCTTAATACATGTGGGGGCGACACATAGATGAGCTAAGTGGCGCCGACCTGTTTTGATGGTTGCAGCCTTAGCATGTCTGTGTCCAATTTAAATGGGCGTGGCTTAAGTACTTGGGCATTCAAAGAAGGTTATCGGACTTGTCTAAAATGGGTCAAATGTTATCCGAAATGAAGTGGGGGTCCAGGAAGGAAAAATATGTGAATGGCTTGTGATAGGTGGTTGGTGGCGGTTACCAAGCAAAGAAACTGCTTCAAAGATCATAGGCAACTAATATAGAAGTGCTGGTATTTTGATATATGTGTGTGTGTGTGTATGTGTAATAGGTTGGCACAAAGGCTGAGAAGACAGTTAGATATTGAAGGACAATTTTGTGACTCATGGCAGCAGTTAGAAAACTGCCAGACAATTTTATAAACAACCCATATGTGCAAATTCGTGGCACAAGTATATTTATGTTAGGCATTCAGTTGTAAACATAGATAGATGAGGGAAATACTTGTATTCTCTAGTTCTGTGTTAGAAAAATTGTTGAAAACACTTAGAGATTTCTAGGTAGGCTTTAGAGTGTGTTTGGTGATGTAATCATTTATAAACCTCGGTTGAAAGTCTCTATTCCTTTGTATTTATTGGAGCAGTAAAAGGTTGTATATTTATCCATAATTCTTATGTGTTTGTTTGATTTTCTTGATGATGAATATGCACTTGTTGCCTGCCCAGACACGTTGGTGATTTTGCTGTGAGAGTGTGCGCGTTGCAGAAAACCGAAGGCAATGCTGAAGGCTGTTTTTCTTGGCGCAAGGACGAGCTACACAGGGTCGCAAATTTTGAGTCAGAAAATTTACCTTGTGATAGTAACCCTTTTGGAAGCGCCAATTAGAATGTTTGGTGTAGTTGTAAAGTCAGCCAAGTGGCGCCACTACAGTACATTCACTGTAGAAGCACCATTAAGGCTTGCCAAGTGGCGCCCTACACAGTACATATACTGTATAGGCGTAACTTGAGACTTAAGTGTGTTTTTGTCCTATTTATGTGTAATATATCTGGGTATTTACTTTTTAATTATCCATTTTCTCGTCTATTTCATACTTACACATATACACACATGTTTTACACTTTTAAAGCGCAACTTCATATCTAGTTTTTAGTCAATCATTCCCCTATAGAAACCTTGCCCAAATTTATATTTGAGACTAGTTCTATGACCACCTTGACCGTACCTTTCAATTGCAAGTAATTTTACTCGGTTTAGTAAAGGTTTTCAAATCACATTTTCTTGAATATTTGAATTGGTTGCTAGGGTTTGACTTAGTTCTAATTGGGTCAAAATTAAACTAAAATTAGTTTTGTACTTAGAATATCTCGTAGTATATCATACTTGACTTTTGTTACGATCCGAGATATTTTTATTTTTAGTGTGGTTCATATTTTAAAAAAAATTGTAACAGACTTTAATTGGGATTTGTATTCGTAAAATTTATCAATCATTTTTAATGAAAAGGCGGGTAATTTTAAGATTAAAAAGACTTATTATTTGTCTATTTTAGAAAATGATTTGAGTCATTTAGGGCCTCTTGCCAAGTGGATAACCTTTTTAAATGAACAATCTCTGGTCCACTCTGCATTGACTACAAATGTTCCATTGAATGTCAATATTTTAAGACAGGTTTACAGCTCAATAACTAATACATCTACAAATAGTATTTAGGAATTCACGTTCAAACAGAGAATGATTTAAATCAAGAACTTCATTTTTGCACTGACAACTTCAAAGTTGAACCATCAAATGCAGACTTGATCAACTTCTTTATGTGGATGCATTGCAGTAAAAAAATAACAATCTTCCAAGAAAAATTTTGAAGCCTCATCTGACTAAGGAATAAAACATGTTCTTCAACATTCTATCACATGGATTAGCTCCGAAGACAGGGGGATTTCATAAAATTACAAAATTTAATCAGATTGTCTGTCTTGGTCACTACTTGAGCAAGGCTTTTGGCCACAAATTTTGTTGTCTTCAACAAAGTTGTATTCTTGTTAGCCATTGTCCATCTTTCATAAATGATCTGTCTTTTCTCTTGCTCTATTTCATGAGACTTGAGATTCCTATAAAGAATTTCAATTGACATATCATTTATATCACTTCTTTCTTTGATAGAAAATATTTTATGTTCAAGGTGCACCGACACTGTCAACATAAATTTCCTGTTGAATTCCCTGTGTGAGTAGACCTTTCCATGAAGATTCAAGGCATTCATCAATTTATTGTATCTCTCAAAGACTTGAGTTATACTCTCTTCAGGTAATGACTTGAAGGCCTCATATTAGAAGGTAAGAATATCCAGTATGTTTTCCTTCACTTCTTCAGTTCCTTCCATTAGCAGTTCAATTGTATCCCAAATGTGCTTGGCACTACTACAATTAATAACCTAATTGAGCATTGGAGTGTGCAGCGAAACCATTAGGATTAGTTGAAGATTGTTATCCCAAGCCACTTTGTCCTTTTCAGAGTTAGTGTACTCGTAGGGTTCCTTTGGAGTAGACTTTTGAGGAATCTGTACTTCATTTTCTGAGATTGTTTGTGGAAACATCTTTTGAGGTATAAAGGGTCCATTTTCTAAAATACCCATGTATAGTGGGTTGGCAGTCTTGATGAACATGGACATCTTCTTCTTCCATAGGATGTAGTTTTCATTGTCGAAGGTTGGAATTTTGATGTTACTAATTTTTTGAGAAGTAATTGTATATAAGAAGAATTTTAAATCTCAAGGAACATTAATTTCTTAACAATTAAAATTAATTCAAATAAAAAATTAAATTTCAAGAAATGAAATTTTTAATTCAAATTCTTGAAGATTGATAATCTTAAATATTAGTGGACTTAAAATCTTGGAAAAATTCGAAAATGAATTTTCTTTAAAAATAAAGAAAGTTCAAAGTAAACTTTTCTAGATCTCCAAATACACTTTTTGAAAGACTCTATAGGATCTTGATTTGTAACTTTAATCAACAAGATTTGATACCAATTGTTAGGTCCCAAATCATCATAGAAGGGCGGGTTGAATATGATGTTGGTAATTTTTCACTTTCAATTACGGATTAAGATTTGTATTATTGTGTTCTTAAAATTTAGATAATGGTAGGCAAACAACACAAACGATTTGGAGAAATATAGGCATATTAATAAATCCCTGAGGTGCTACACTCCAATCAATTATTAGCTACAATGGTTATAATCAATATTATCAACAAATACAGTTAGGTGATTTATGATCTGCGTTTATGGAGCTCTGTACTTTATTGAGTGTATTGAAGATGATGCACACTGAATGCATCTGTTGTAATTCACATTTATAATGTAGTCTTTTTAAATTAAATGAATTGATTTATTCTCAGTGTAACTGGTGAGTGGCGCCTTACACAAGTGAGTCCCTTGTATGACCTTGGTGGCGCCTATAGGACTGAGTGGCACCTATAGAGATGAGTGGCGTCTCTGTTAATATTGGTGTCCTAGAGACAATACTTTTAATGTTTTATTGAAAACAATTAAGGATTATATTTTATGTGATTATTTAATTAATATTTATTATGTCTTTATTTACTGCGTCATAAATTGAAAATATAATAAATGTCCTTGGAATATTAATACATAATATATATATCTTTAAGTATGTGACTTAAAAATGAGATTATATGAATATTATTTTTTTTCTAAAATTCCCTAGTCAAANNTCCTAAAATTCCCTAGTCAAGTATTATTATTTAAGGACAATAATAATGCAATAAGACTAGTATGTTTGTTGACGGATGACCACATCTCATTGGTCATAGGTATGGTGATACTAAAGTCAAGAACATAAGTGTATGTATCAATACATGACACTGGAAAGATCCGTCGTGAGATTCTACATGTTAATAAGTGTCATAAAAAATCTCACTGTTATAATGATGTAATGATCCTCTGACTTGAAATCATTATATTTCTATACGAGAATTAATATACTTTGATTATACTCAAAGTTACCTTTAACCGGGTAATGATAAAGGTGTACATTGAGGAATATGAATGATAGATATAAGATTTAACCCTTCAATTCTAGGAGTCATATTATTGGCCTCTTGATTGAGTGAGACTATAAAATGCAACCATGCTCAAATATTGATTTATTTAAATAGTCTACTCATTGATCAAGGAAATCGAGATTAAATGTTGAAGAGGATGATACTATATATGCCTCGAGTTCGGTCTATTNNCATTATTCACGAAAGGTTTAATTGAATCACCAATTATTATTGTTACTTGGGTAACAATGATGTATTACTAGATCTCACTCATTGTTTATAATTTTATTATTAGATAATTAAATTATTGCCAACGTAATAATAACCTAAAGGGTCACACACAAAGAACGTCAAAACGGAGGTTTATTTAAATTACGAATTTAAATATATTATTGTTTATTCGAATTTAATTATTGAATTAATTAAGTGGGACTTGATTAATTATATTAGAATTCGGATTTAATAAGTATTATTATTATTATTCGAATTTAATTATTGAATTAATTAAGTGGGACTTGATTAATTATATTAGAATTCAGATTTAATAATAATAATAACCCAAAATCAGAATAGATTTTGGAAACCACATGGATTAATGTTGGGCCTAAAATCTCTCTCTTCCCTATATATACATAATGATGTATGGTATTAGGGTTTAATTATCAGATTTTATTTTAGAGAAAAACCCTAGCTGCTCAACATCAAGAGAGGCTAGAGAGAGATAGAGAGAGAGAGAGAGAAGCAATTCGGCTAGTACTGACTCCAGTGATCATAGGACGAACGGGCGTTCGTGTGGACTTCTTTGGAAAGCAGAACTTTGCAACAAAGGGTTGTTGTGATTCATCTTTTCTGGACCTTCATTAAATAGCATACAGAAAGCGTTATTAAGGTACAGACTTCTTCACCATAATCATCCAAAGTTATACATGGATCCTGCGATAGGGTTTCATTTTTTTTATTATTTTACGTTATATCCGCTGTGTTTTCATGCCCGAAACCCTTCAATGGTATTAGAGCTATGTGTATAATGGGATGATTTGGTTATGTGTTTAACAGTTTTTCGATGAATGTAAACATATATATGATATGCCATGACTATATATTGATATATATGTTTTATATGATTTTGAATATATGATATTCATGTGTTGTATAATCATGGGATGATTGTGTGTATTGCTGTATGTATATGATACATGTTTGTTCTTATTATGGGAATCGTATTCGATACGAATTCTTAAATGGCTTCGGTAGATTTTCTGAAATCTGTGTCTAGTGTCCGATTTGACTACGTTATAGGCCCCGAAACGGCGATTTATTATTTTCTGAAATTTATTTGATTTTCTGAAATTTTGAATTTTATTATATATGATTATATGATATGTTTATATAATCTGAGATATATTACATGTGTTATGTGATAACATGGTGGATGGTTATGGCCTAAAGACCCATAGGATAGTGGTTTTGTTTTATGGTTTTGGTTTCTAAATACGACTTGCATGTCGTTTATTCATTGTAATTGTTAATCTCGAATGTAACTCGAGTTCTTCTTGTAATTTCATTAGAATAGATTTATTTATTATTCAATGTAATTGTTCAATGGAGACTTGGAAGCGAAGAAACTAGGAGGCAATCCAGATGATGGAACAATGAAGAAGATAAAGATATGTAATAGTGTAGTATTTGAAACCACCTTAGGTTGACCTTGATAATTCCATTAGCTTAGAAATATCACATAGGACGGGGTCATAACCAAACACGTTTAATTTACGCACAATACATATATGTATATGAAT
>QRFB01000643.1:20122-34716 GCA_008931105.1 Oenanthe javanica | reverse complement strand
AATAGGATTGTGGGTTTAGAGGCATAGAGTTTGGTGAGATTTATTGGATAAATGTGTACAAAGTGTTGTTCCACCAAACTATCCAAGAGTTATATTTGATATAATCGACTATTAAATAGTCGTGTTTTGGGTGTATTAGCCAATGCTAGCTTAAAACATGGATGAAATATGGATCTTGGCTCACTAGAAAGATTTAATGAAATGCTTTCCGAATTAATAGTTAGGGCTATTGATTTGATAAAAATAGTGGGAGATATATATTATGAATGTATATGATAATCACTTGAACATACTTAAACTTCTGCAACTAACTAATATGAATTTTAAACATTATAGATATTTAATGGCAAACAATACAAATAACTTCTCTGTGAGAGCAACCCTTGAGAATAAAAAGCTGATAGGAACTAACTTCTTTGATTGGTATAGGAATTTGAGGATTGTCTGTTACGGATTAAAAATGAGGCGTATTTAATGCGCAATCAATACTAAGGTTTGGGGGAGCTTCAAGCTTTAATGGCTGCACTAACGTTTCGTGACTTCCTTAGGTCCTCGTTAACTGCCTACGTATCTCTGTTGTGTTTAGAGAATCAAGCCAATAACGTAGTTCTAAGGTTGAGGTGTTGGGCCCTTTATATAGGCGCATTGAGGCCTTGGAATCAAATTAGAAGTAGGAGACTTGGTGGCCAAGTCTCCTAGTGCAAGGTTGTCTAAACCTCATAGGAGTGAGAGTCCTTGTGGGACTATTCCCATGTTTGGGTTTCTAGATCCTTCTAGGATTAGGGTCTTCAATAGGTTTTTTGGGCCTTTACCAAGTCCTTATTAATTAATTACGAAATTAATTAATAACATAGTCTTACTGGGCCTATGGCTTCAACAGCGCTGGTGGGCTGGATTTACAAATCCAATTGATTCTTGGATTACAAATCCAATTGATCCTAGGACTTATTTTCCTAGTTCATTTCAAGGGCCCAAGCCTTTAGACCATATCGGGTCTAATTAATGGAATAATAATGCTATATTTATTATCTTCTCAGGGTTATTTCTACCCACATCATTTGCCCCCTAACTTTTGGGAAAACTTCATGTGTTTTCGTAAAAGTTTCACAAAGGGTTTTAAGTGCCTCACCGGGCTTTTGACTTATTTCAGCCAACTTTGTTTCATTTATTTTTGGGCTCAGGCCTTGCATTATTAACTCTTTTAAAGAATCAACATTGTATAAATCGGTTCTCAAATAACTTTATTCGTAACAATCTTCAAAAAGCAAGAATCTTTTTACAATTGAGTCAATTTCGACCTGGAATGAGGTCGATTTCGACCTCAATTCCCCTTCCAAGTCGAATGAATTTGAGGTCGATATGGGCTTCTATTATCCTGACCTTTTTCGACCTGGATAGAGGTCGATTTCGACCTCAAATTCTACTCCAGGTCGATTATGGGAATCGAGCTCGAATTCGACTTCGATTGAAGTCGAATAATACTTAGAGTGCAGCATCTGGTCAATATATATAGATCGAGGTCGAAATCGACTTCGATTGAAGTAGATTATTTGGACAAAACTGCCTTGAGGTCGATCACACGACTAGGAGTGAATTCGACCTCGATTGAGGTCGAATTAATCACAAAAATTCCCTTGAGGTCGATTCCTTGTGCATAAATTGAATTCAACCTCGATTGAGGTCGAATTAGGCTTCAAGAATCCTCGAGGTCGAAATGTCCTATTAAGATCGACTTCGACCTCGATTGAGGTTGAATTTGGCTTAAAAGGCTCTTTGAAGTCCGTTTGTTATTCTGTAGTTTGATTTCGATCTCAATTGAGGTCGATTTAGGCCTTCAAGGCTATCATACCTAAAAGCAACGTACATGGCTGGTTTCGACCTCGATTGAGGTCAAATTAAGCCTTAATTTTCACTGAAGTTGAAATGTCTTTCTGAGGTCGATTTTGACCTCAATTGAGGTCGAATTAGTCCTCAAGAATTCGTGAAGTCGAATCATGGAACGAAGGCAATTTCGACCTTGACTGAGGTTGAATCGGCCTTCAAGGCTTTATAAAGGCTGACCTTGAATGAGGTCGAATTAACACTTAATTTACCTCCCAGGTCGAAAATATGGTGGAGCCTCGTGGCTGTATAATTATCGACTTGGAATGAGGTCGAATTAACACCTAATTTACCTCCTAGGTTGAAAATTTGTTGGGGCCTCGTGGCTGTACAATTATCGACTTGGAATGAGGTCGAATTAACCCCTAATTTACCTCCCAGGTCGAAAATATGTTGGAGCCTCACGGCTGTACAATTATCGACTTGAAATGAGGTCGAATTAACACCTAATTTACCTCTCAGGTCAAAAATATGTTGGGGCCTCATGGCTGTACAATTATCGACTTGGAATGAGGTCGAATTAACACCTAATTTACCTCCCAGGTCGAAAATATGTTGGGGCCTCATGGCTGTACAATTGTCGACCTGGAATGAGGTCAAATTAACACATAATTTACCTCCCAGGTTGAAAATATGTTAGGGCCTCATGGCTGTACAATTGTCGACTTGGAATGAGGTCGAATTAACACCTAATTTACCTTCCAGGTCGAAAATATGTTGGGGCCTCAAGGCTGTACAATTGTCGACCTAGAATGAGGTCGAATTAACTCCTAATTTACCTCCCAGATCGAAAATATGTTAGGGCCTCATGGATGTACAATTGTCGACCTGGATTGAGGTCGAATTAATGCTCAATTTACCTCCCAGGTTGAAATGTGTTGGGGCCTCATGCCTTTATAATTGTCGACCTGGAATGGGATCGATTTAATGCTTAATTTACCTCCCAGGTCAAAATGTGTTGGGGCTTCACACCTTTATAATTGTCGACCTGGAAGGGGGTCGATTTAATGCTTAATTTACCTCCCAGGTCGAAATGTGTTGGGGCTTCACGCCTTTATAATTGTTGACCTGGAATGGGGTCGATTTAATGCTTAATTTACCTCCCAGGTCGAAATGGGTGAGGGCCTCATGGCTTTGTGATTTTAGAAGAAGATTGAGGTTAAAACGAACCTAAAAAATCCCCTTAGGTTTGAAAGTAGTTGATTCCCTTGCTAATTAGATCAAGTGGAGCCTTACAGGCTTTTGGGCTTTTGGGCCCAATACAGTATGAGCGTTCGTTATGTGTTTAATTATAGAGTCCAGTTAGTTTACCCAAATAGTAGGTTGTCAAAGCTTTTGGATCATGGGCCTCCATATATTTTTTATTGGGCCTTCTAGGCCTTGGGTTTTTTAAATACTGGGGCTTCGAGGCTTTCGGGCCTTCATGGCTTGTTGGTTATGGGCTTTCATAGGCCCAAAGTCTAGATTCTTCTTCCAGGTTCCAGAAAGATCTATAATTATTTTAATTATTTATTTCTATTAATTTACTTTTGGGCCTCCATTCATGGCCTTGGTTAGATGACGCCCTTTACCAGTAATACCGGTTGACCTACCCTTCAACGGTCATGCGACCTAGAGACTCCGGTAAAAAGTGGAATTTGAACGGGTAGGTGACAGGCTGGCTGTCTTATATGAGTGAAGTGAGGGGCTTCACTTCCCTCATTTCTCATTTCTCACTTCTCAAACTTCAATACACCCTGGAGCTCTCTATTCTTCAAGCAACTCCATCTTCTAAAACTCTTGAGGATATTCAGTAGATCAAAAAGCAAATGGCTGACAAGAAGAACTCCAGGCTGGCAGGTATGAACGCGGGATCCGCAAAGAGAGGTAAACCCCTCCGTAGAATCCCAATTTACTCTCCTTACATGACCTTGTTAGATATAATAAACCAAATGGGGGACGAGTATCCTAGATTTTCCCATTTAGATTCTTATAGTCGTAGAAGAATACAACCGCCTTTTTAATTTTCCTCCCCGTTTCACCATTTCATTGGCAGAGCCTGGTGACAGGACCTGCCATTGGAATCCTTTAAAATTGTTTGTTTATATAGACGCCCTGTTAGCGGGGCTTAGGTTTTCTTTACATGATTTCATTCCAACTCTTTTAGCGAACGTTCAAATCCACCCATCTCAAATTGTTCCCAACGGGTGGAAGCTCATCCATTATTTCATGGTCCTTTGTTTAGAAAAGAAAATAAAAATGACTGTTCCCCCCTTTCGCAAAATTTTTCAATCTAAAAATTATTCCGGATAGGCTGGGTCCACATAGCCCATAGGCCAAATAAACCCCATATTTTTTATAACTCTTCAATTCCCGATAATAACCTTCATTGGAAGGAAAACTTTGTTCAAATTTCATGGGGGGGGGAGACCGGGGGACTCTCTTTAGGCCCATGTCTGGCAAAGTCGCAGATCGGAGCGCCGAGTCAATCCTGCTCTCTTTGGAGGAGCAAAATGCTTATGCTGCGCTCACCCAGGCGGAGACCAAGGAAGTCTCCTGGGCTCTTCTTGATGAGTGTAGGTTAAAAGCAGTGGGCCTATCGAGGGCCTCAAACAAAGGTATAAAATTTTCTTTGGGTTTAACTTTAAAAAATTTTCATTGCATTGCTTTACTAACCATGTTTGTGTTTGGTTATTTGTTCTTCCAGCTGCTGCTCATATCAATGAGTGGACTATTCCACCCGTGGAGGAGACTGGCCGCATGAAGCGGCTGAGGCTGATGAACGATCCCAGGCAGGGGAAGGAGCTGCCAGCTTTCATGCAGCCCCATACAGGGCCAACGAAGGCCGAAGGTAGCGAGCCCATCAAGGTGCCCAAGTCCCTTGCCTACAAACCAGGTTGGGGTTTTAGAAAGTCGGATACGGTGGTCGGTTGCACAGACCACGCAAGGGACTGGTCTCTCCATTCCCTAACTCCCTATGACTATAAGGATATCATCCTGGGTCGTGACGAGGAGAGCACCAGGGCACTAGGTACACAGGCTCTGGCTTCGGTAAGCTTCTTTACTTGTCTAATTTCTTTTTCTGGCACACACCATTTATATTTTAGCTTTACTAGCACCTTATATTCGTGTCTTGCCCTCCTATGCCTCTAACTTGTTCATTTTTCAGGCCAACGCTTACTTTCAAGCTTCCTTGCATCAAACTGAGTCGTGGAAGGCTCAGGCAGGAAAACATAGAAAAGAACTTACTGTGGCGCATGCCAAGATAAAGCACTTGGAGGAGAAGTTGGCGGAGAAGGAGGATATGCTAAAGCGGGCTCAAGCTGAGATAGTAGAGCTCCGGGCCGATCAAAATGCAACCATTGACAAATATTTGGGCTCGGAGAAGTATCAAGACCTGATGCAGCAACATGACGATCTCCTTTTTCCGGCCAACCACACAATTGGTTGTAATGAGGCATTGAAGGCAGTGTTGGCGAAGCATCCGGGGTTGTTCGACCCTAAAGTGGACTTCCAGAGTCCCCAATCAGCTGAAGCTCTAAAGCAGTTTATTGCAGCTCAGGAAGAAGCCGAGGGGGACAGCAGTCCTGATGTTAGGCAACAAAGGGCTAACGAGCCTAGCCCCACTCCATCTCCCCAGCAGTCCATTCCCAAGACAACTCATCTGGCCACAACAAAAGAGAGTTCCTCTGGAGAAGAGGAATCTGACGAAGGTGAGGAGGGTTCGTCTTCCTCAAGCGGCGAGGATTCTTCTGGAGAAGAAGAGGAGGGGGAGGAAGAAGCGTAGATATGATTTCTTGTTTCCTGTATTTATGTTGCCCCTAGGGGCTTTGTAAAAACATTCAGCCTTCGGGCTTTTATTTATGTTTTCGTGTCTTTTACTTTCCTGCCTTTTTTAGTTTGTGCCTTAGTTTTGCTTTGTTTTTCGTGCTTAGCTTGATCATAAACAACAAAATACACTCGAGGCTAAGTGAAAGACAAACGTTATGTATGGAAAATAGAAAGCTTTTCTTGAAACGTATAATTTAGTATAAAAAGTAACAAATTATGCCTTCGAGGCTTAAACAAGTCGATACTCAAAGGTTCTCGAAAATAAAAATTGGCAACTTAAACATAATAAATTCTCAAGTTGGCAGCATTCCAGCTTCTTGAGATTTCGATCCCTTCAAGTGTTTGGAGCTTATATGCGCCCTGTCTTGTGACCCCTTTCACTTGATATGGTCCTTCCCAGTTTGGGGCTAACATGCCCTTGGGACCATCTCCAGATGCCTCGATTTTTCGTAGGACTAAGTCTCCTATACGGAAGAACCTTTGTTTTGCTCGAAGGTTATAATAGAACGAAGCTTTCTTTTGATTTGCCACTATTCGGGCAATGGCCTTATCGCGTATCTCATCTATCAGATCTAAAGCCAGCTTCATGCCTTGTTCATTGGCTTCAATCTGGAACTCTTGCACTCTCGGTGATGCTTGGGTTATTTCAACGGGCACCACTATCTCGGCACCATAGGCTAGTTGAAACGGAGTAGCACCTATTGAAGTCCTACAAGTAGTTATGTACGCCCATAAGATTGGAAGCAACTCATCAACCCAAGTCCCTTGGGAGCGTTCAATCCTCTTTTTGAGTCCATCCAAGATAATTTTATTGGCCACTTCGGCTTGTCCATTTGATTGTGGATGAGCGACTGAGGTGAAGCGTAGTTCAATGTCGTAGTTTCCACAGTACTTTATGATGTCCTTGTTGTTAAATTGAGTCCCATTATCCGTCACCAGGATTCGGGATAATCCATACCTGCATATAACACTCTCCCAGAAGAACTGTGTTACATTCTTAGTGTCAATCTTGGCCAGGGGCTTGGCTTCTATCCATTTGGTGAAGTAATCAATGGCGACTATGAGAAACTTTCTTTGCGCACTGGTCATAGGAAACGGGCCTAAAATATCCATTCCCCACATGGCAAAGGGGAGTGGAGAGTTAATGGATGTCAGCATCTCAGGAGGCTGCCTAACGACGGGTGCAAACTTCTGGCAGCGGTCACACTTCTTAACATAAGCTTTAGCATCTCTAAACATTTCAGGCCAATAGAATCCTAGTCTCATGATTTTATGGGCAAGATCCCTGCTTCCAAGGTGTTGCCCGCATACACCTTCATGAACTTCCCTTAGGGCTGCTTCAGCCTCATGGGGTCTTCAACATTTTAAATCGGGTATTACGTACGACTTCTTGTAGAGAATTCCCTCTATAAGGGCATACTTCAAGGCCCTTACTGACAGTTTGCGTGCCTCTATGGGATCAGATGGGGTCTTTCCCGTCTCCAAATAAAGCTTGATGGGATCCATCCAATAGGCCCCTAGCTCGATCGGGGCTACCAGTTTAGCGTCAATACTTGGGGTCTTCAAGACTTGGAAATAAACATTGCCGGAACAACTATCATTCTCTGATGATGGAAACTTAGATAAGGCATCAGCCTTCACATTCTCCTCTCTCGGAATATACTCGAAGTGACATTCTTCGAATTGCGTGGCTTGAGCTTTAACAATCCTCAAATATTTGGCCATAGTTCCTTCTCGGGCCTCAAACTCCCCATTTACTTGAGAGATCACCAACCTTGAATCACCACATACTCTCAATTTGTTCGCCCTCAGGGTTCTGGCCAGACTAGGTCCAGCTATCAAAGCTTCATACTCTGCTTCATTGTTTGTAGTGGGGAAATCCAATTTGATTGCATATTCAACAATGAATCCATCTGGGCTTTGCAAAACCAAGCCAGCACTGCTACTGCTCGTTTTTGAAGCTCCGTCAAAAAAGAGCAGCCAATATTCTTTGAGTTCCTCCTCTTTTTTCTTGTTCTTTTTAGTTTCTTTGTCTTCCTCCTGCCACCCAACTTCTTGGTTGGGGATGGTACACTCAACCACGAAGTCAGCTATAGCTTGAGCCTTGATGGCCGTTCTTGGCTTGTATCTGATTTCGAACTCTCCAAGCTCAACAGCCCATTTAATTAGCCTCCCACTGGCCTTGGGGCTGTGTAATATGTTTCTCAATGACTGGTCTGTCAAGACCTCAATAACATGCTCCTGGAAGTAAGGGCGTAGCTTCCTTGAAGCCATTACTAATGCTAGGGCAAACTTCTCGACTTTGGAGTAGTTCAGCTCTCCTCCATGCAGAATCTTGCTAACGTAATAAATTGGTTTCTGAACCTTTGCTTCTTCCTTCACGAGAACAACGCTCAGGGCCGAGCTAGAGATGGCAAGGTATAGGTACCGTACTTCTCCAGGCTTTGGTTTGGCAAGCAAAGGTGGCTCAGCCATATATTTTTTTAACTCTTCAAAAGCTGCCTGGCTTTCATCGTTCCAGTCGAAATTTTTAACCTTCTTGAGGGCCTTGAAAAATGGCAGGCACTTTTCTCCTTACTTGGATATGAAGTGCCCCATGGTTGCTACCCTTCCTGTGAGTTTTTGGACATCTCTTACTGTCTTGGGTGACCTCATATCCAAGATTGCTTGAATTTTATCGGGATTGGCCTCAATGCCTCTTTTGGAGACCATCAGGCCTAGAAATTTTCCAAAACCTACACCAAAGGCACACTTGGCCGGGTTTAACATCATCTTGTGGATTCTCAGAACTTCAAATGCCTCACTCAGGTGCTTGAGATGATCTGCCTTGTTCAAGCTCTTGACTAACATGTCGTCAACATAGACCTCCATGGTCTTACCGATGAGGTGCTTGAAGATTTTATTTACAAGCCTTTGATACGTGGCTCCTGCATTCTTAAGTCCAAAAGCCATGAACAGATAACAGAAAACACCAAAGTTAGTAATGAACGATACCTTAGGGACGTCATTGGGGTGCATTTTAATTTGGTTGTAGCCACTGAATCCAACCATGAATCTAAGCATCTCATGCCCAGCAGTGGCGTCTATCATCGTGTCTATCTTAGACAAAGGGAAACAGTCCTTAGGACAGGCATCATTTAAGTCGGTGAAGTCTACGCACATTCTCCACTTTCCGTTGCTTTTTTTGACCATTACTGGGTTAGCCAACCATTCAGGGAATTGAATCACTTCAATGAATCCAGCTTCTAGCAATTTCTCTATTTCCTGCTTAATGGCCTCCTGTCTTTCAGGGGCAAAACTTCTTTTCTTCTGTTTGACCGCTGTCATTCCAGGACTTACATTCAACTGATGTGTTATAAGCTCGGGGTCTATTCCTGGCATGTCAGCTGCTGTCCAAGCAAAAACATCCCTGTTATCTTCCAGGAACTGTATCAGCTGTTCTTTCAGGTCTTTGGGGAGCAAAGTCCCTACATAAGTTACCTTCTCAGGGTTTAAAGGGTCCAAATGAGCAGTCTCTAAGTCTTCTAAGGGTTTAACCCTCCTTTCTTCTTGATCCCTGACATCCATGTCTTGAATAAGGAGGACCTCCCCCCAGTTCCATTAGGCTTCAAGGCAGCTATATAACAACTTCGAGCCATTTTTTGATCTCCTTTCTCTTCTCCTACTCCATTCCTAGTCGGGAATTTCGGTTTCAGATGGTATGTAGAGGCTATCGCTTTGAAAGCATGCAGCCCAGTCCTACCAAGGATCGCATTGTAAGTGGTGTTAGCCTTGATAACTAGAAAATTTAGCATTTGAGTAGACTGTCGAGGTTCTTCGCCCATAGTCATGGGTAGTTGTATGATTCCTTCTATCCGGGATTCGACTCCATTGAAGCCATAGATTGGCATGTTAGAGGGGGTCAGCTGTGAATCATTATATCCCATCTTCACAAAGGCTTCATAAAATAGGATATCTACAGACGATCCACCGTCTACCAAGACTCTCTTCACTGGAGAGTTTCCTATGACATGGGTGATTACCGAGGGATCATCGTGGGATAACTTTACACCTTCTAAGTCAGAATCATCGAATGACAAAGGGACCTCAGTCCTTGCTCTCTTGGGAGGTTCTTCAACGATGCTCATCACCTCCCGAGCATATGCCTTTCTGGAATTCCAAGAGTTACCTTCCGCAGTTGGCCCTCCTGAGATTACATTGATCACAGGCCCTCTGCGTTGATGGTTTCTATCCTTGGGGTCAGTGTCCCTTCGTTTGTCGTTGTGACTCTTGTCTTGTCTAGCACCCTCCTTGCTGTATTTTTCTAACTTCCCCCTTCTAATTAGGAAATCAATCTCATCTTTTAACTAACGACAATTGTCAATGTCGTGTCCCACATCCCTGTGGAACCGGCAGTACGCGTTCTTGTTCCTCTTCTCAGGATCAGTCCTTAGTGGCTTCGGCCATCGAACGTCCTTACCATTCTCAATGTCCATTAATAAGTGGCTATGGGCAGTATTCAGCCTTACATATTCCATGAACCTGGATCCTCCCTTCTTCTTGGAGTCATTATCATCATGCTTAGCATACTTGGCATCGGCAGTATACTCAGCATCACTAGGTCGCTTCTTAGAGTAGGTGTTCGGGGTTTGAAACCCTTGGTCTTTCCTCATAGTTTCCTCATCCTTGATATACTTTCCAGCCCTCTCTTAGAGCTCGTTCATACTCTCAGGGGCCCTCTTAGCTAATGATCTTCTAAAATTTTCATCAGAAGTCCTTTGCTGTAGAGCTATCATAACTACCTTCTGGTCTAAATCAGGGGCCTTCAAGACTTCTTTTGTGAACCTATTCATATAATCTCTCAAGGACTCATTCTTTCCCTGGTGCATGTTCATTAGCGAAGCTGAGCTCTTCTCGTGTGTCTTACTGCTGATGAATTGTCCGATGAAGGCCCTGCTCAGATCCTTGAATGACCCAACAGAGTTTGGAGGTAGACGACTGAACCACCGCTGAGCCATACCACTCAGGGTTTGGGGAAACGCCCTACACTTAATAGCGTCGTTCACAGGCTGCAGCAACAGTGCATTAGAGAACTTGAGAACATGATTTGAGGGGTCCCCGGTTCCATCGTAGGCCCTAATTGTAGGCATCTTAAACTTCCTTGATATCTTTTCATTCATGATACTTTCAGTGAAAGGGGGAGTAGGATCATCAGAATCTCCAAGGGGTAACAGGTCTTGGGGGTCAGCCCTAACATGACTTGCCCTTGTTTGCCTCCTAGTCGGGGGTTCGTCCAAATCTATCACAGGCGCATTTTTTATTGACCCTCCAGTAACTTCAATTATGGGACGTCGTTGCTTGGCTAACACCCTTTCCAAGTCCTTCCTTAGTCACTTTGCTTCAGCCTCATGAGCTCGTATCCTCTCTTGTAGGTTTACGGAGTCAGTGTTTTGATGCCCACGGGGTTGGGTACCCCTTCCTCTAAGAGGCTCCTTGCCAGGTCGCCTCCTTCGAGGATTTATATCCTCGTTAGAAGACTCCTCATCGTCCGTAGGGTAAGGTCCAGAAAAATCACGATCTCTTGGTTGCAGGGTATAGTGGGGCAACAGCCCTTGCTCGTATGGAGGCACGTAGTTTCTCGGGAGCCCATAACAAGGGTCGGGTGTAATGGTAGACGAGACGTGCAAAGTAGGGGGAGCAATAAAAGTTGTGCGAAGGGGAGGAATTACCTGGAGTGGAGGAATCGAAGCATGGATGGACACGTCTGGGTTGGAAGGGTGAACAACGACGCTTAAAGGTCCAGCTCGTCGAGTACTTGTTTCAGGGTCCTCAACAGAGGTGGTAGGAACAGTAGTTCCTTGCTTATGTGTCACGGTGGGAGAGTCGTTGGTATCGACAGCGGTGTCAGGGATATCTCCTTTGAGGGTGCTCGTAGTTCTACGTGTTCTTGCCATGGTTGTTATTCGGTTCCCACAGACGGCGCCAAATGTTACGGATTAAAAACGAGGTGTATTTAATTCGCAATCAATACTAAGGTTTGGGGGAGCTTCAAGCTTTAATGGTTGCACTAACGTTTCGTGACTTTCTCAGGTCCTCGTTAACTGCCTACGTATCTCTGTTGTGTTTAGAGAATTAAGCCAATAACGTAGTTCTAAGGTTGAGGGGTTAGGCCCTTTATATAGGCGCATGGAGGCCTTGGAATCAAATTAAAAGTAGGAGACTTGATGGCCAAGTCTCCTAGTATCAAGGTTGTCTAAACCTCTTAGGAGTGAGAGTCCTTGTGGGACTCCTGCCATGTTCGGGTTTCTAGATCCTTCTAGGATTAGGGTCTTCAATAGGTTTTTTGGGCCTTTACCAAGCCCTTAGTAATTAATTACGAAATTAATTAATAACAGAGGCTTACTGGGCCTATGGCTTCAACAGAGCTGGTGGGCTGGATTTACAAATTCAATTTATTCTTGGATTACAAATCCAGTTGATTCTAGGACTTATTTTCCTAGTTCGTTTCAAGGGTCCAAGCCTTTGGACCATACCGGGTCTAATTAATGAAATAATAATGCTATATTTATTATCTTCTCAGGGTTATTTCTACCCACATCATTGTCCTCAGGCAGGAGCGAAATCTTCACGCCATTGAAATTCCTTCACCTGCTCCTCCTACTGAGAATGCAACTCATGTTCAGCAAAATACTTATCAGAAGCATATTGATGATGTGAATGATGTTGCGTGTCTCATGCTGACAACCATGAGTGCTGAGCTTCAAAAACAACATTAGCATATGGATGCTTATGAGATGATTGAACATATTCTAAGAATGTTTGAGGGACAAGCTCGTCAAGAAAGGTTAGACACGAACAAAGCACTGTATACTTGTAAACAAGGAGAGCATGAACCTGTTAAACCACATGTTCTAACGATGATAGGTTATATTGAGTATCTTGATATTTTGGGTTTCCCGATTGGTCCGGAAGCTCAGATTGACTTGATCTTGCAATCTTTGAATAACAACTATACTCATTTTGTTATGAACTACAATATGAATGAGATAGACAAAACACCCACTGAATTGTTGGCCATGTTACGAACTGCTGAAACCAACATGAAAAAGGTTGAACCTGCTACCATGCTGATGGTAGACAACAAAGGTAAGGTTAAATGGAAAGACAAATGGAAGGGAAAGAAGAAGATTGGATCTGTTTCTGGTCCCAAGCCAAAGACCAATCCCAAACAGGCTTTAAATCCTAAGGGTGCTGTTGCAAAGGGTGATTGTCACTACTGTGGTAAACTAGGTCATTGGAAGAGAAACAGTCATGCTTATTTGGAGGATCAGAAGAAGAAGGCTGGTCAAGCTTCTGATTCAGGTATTTATGTTATAGAGGTCAATTTGTCTACTTCTACATCATGGGTATTGGATACTGGATGTGGTTCTCACATTTGTATAAATGTGCATGAGCTGCAAAGGAGTAGGACTTTGGCAAAGTAAGAGGTCGACCTACGAGTTGGCAATTAAGCAAAGGTTGTTGCCTTAGCTGTAGGGACTTATTATTTAACATTGCCCACTGGTCTTATTTTAGAACTTGAGAACTATTTTTACGTGCCTGCAATTTGCAGAAACATTATTTCAGTTTCTTGTTTGGACAAGAAAGGTTTTACATTTTTAATTTAGAACAATAGTTGTTCCTTTTCTTTGAATAATGTTACCTATGGGGTTGCACATTTATTTAACGGTTTATATGTTCTTGAGTTAGACACTCCTATCTATAATGTGAATAACAAACGTTTTAAAACTAATGACTTAAATCAAACATACCTCTAGCACTGTCGTTTAGGCCATATAAATGAGAAGCGCATTTCCATGTTACATAAGGATGAATACTTGGATAAGTTTGACTTTGAATCATACGAAGCACCGAACCTTGTCTCATTGGAAAAATGACTAAAGCTTCTTTTACTGGTCGGGGTGAAAGGGCCACTAAACGATTAGAAATTACATAATGATGTATGTGGTCCTATGCGTACTATGGCAAGAGGTGGCTTTTACTACTTTATCATGTTTACTGATGATTTCAGTAGATATGGATATGTGTATCTTATGAAGAACAAATCTAATTCTTTTGAAAAGTTCAAAAATACAAAGCTGAAGTAGAAAAGCAAATTGGCGGAAGTATTAGGACTCTACGATCTGTTCATGGAGGAGAATACTTAAGCCATGAATTTAAGAGTTTATTAAAAGTGTGTGGTATTGTATCACAACTCACTCCTCCCGGAACACCACAATGGAATGGAGTTTCTGAAAGGAGGAATCGTACTTTGTTAGACATGGTACGATCGATGATGAGTCATGCAGATCTTCCAATTAGTTTATGGGGCTACGCCCTGGAGACGGCTGCTTATACACTTAACCGAGTTCCTACTAAAACGGTTCAGAAGACTTCATATGAGATATGGACTGAGAAACGTCATAACATGTCATTTATGAAAATTTGTGTATGTGAAGCGTTTGTGAAACGTTTAACTTCTGACAAGCTAGGACCTAAATCAGACAAATATAATTTTGTGGGATACCCAATTGAAACAAAGGGTTATTCATTCTATAATCCTTCCGAGAACAAAGTGTTTGTTGCTCGAACTACAGTTTTTCTTGAAAGAGAAATGCTTTCTAAGAAAAACAGTGGGAGGATAATAGATCTCGATGAAGTTCGAGACCCACATGATAACATTGAACCAATGGAGGAACCTGAGCAGAATGTACAAGAAAATAATACAACTCAGGAAACACAGGTTATTCGTAGGTCTAGTNTAGGTCTGGTAGGATTCGCCATGAGCCCGGGAGATATTATGGATTTCTCTTGACTCAAGATGGTGATGTGATTCTTGTGGATGAAGATGAGCCTCTCACGTACCAAGACCCTATGAACACTCC
>QRFB01000642.1:54117-77685 GCA_008931105.1 Oenanthe javanica | reverse complement strand
TATTTGACGGTGACGTTGTATATGCCGTACACGTTGTCCGGTTTGTTGCACGCATTAGGTACCCTATGATGTGTGTATCTGTTATCTGTTCTGTATCGGTATGAAATATCCTAACCCCTCTTTGCTTCAGCCTTGTTTTAAAAATTAATGTTTATTTCTAACTGTCAAACTATATATCTTGTTTCTGTTTTATAAACTGTATTCCAATCCGCACTGGGCATTTGGCTCATGCCGTATTCTTTCTTCTAGCAGGTACTTAGGGGGAATCTTGGGCTTGTGATGGAGAGCTACCTTTAATTCATTTATTAGGATGTTTGAACTTCTCGCATTTCTTTTTAGACATTATTTATTATTAGAGGTTTTGAGTTGTTCTGGAGGTTTTAATATTATTTTGGAGACATTGTTGGACCTATTTATTTATTATAAGGTGGATTTTAGTACTCTATATACAGGTTTGTGGTTTGAAAGTAACCCCTCATCTCATTTTGGGAAGGGGGTGTTACAGAGATGGCATCAGAGCTTAGGTTCTTTCTTGTAGAAAACCTATTTAGGTTTGACCTGTGAGTTTGNTTAGCTGGGCATCTCCAAAGATGTACTGCCAACATCTCGTCTCACGACTTGACCCCATTTAGAGTTCTTAAAACTCTTGCTAACTAGCAGTTATAGTACCTCTTGAGGTTTCAGGGGAAAGACTTAGATACATGAGTATCTACATATTTGTAGTAGAGGTACTACTGAATCACCCTCAAAACTTGTTATTACCACATTGAATACACTTCGAGGGATCTCCTCTCAGGTGTATTGGGTTCCCGCTGTTGATGACTCAAAATGGGTTGTCAGTCCCATCCCCAACCTCGACTTAAGGACAACAGCATGCTCAAGTCCCTTAGTCAAAGGATCAGCCAGGTTATCTTGAGTTCCAATAAACTCAATAGCAATGATCCTGTCAGACACCAAACCCCTTATAGACTTTAGTCTAACTTGGACGTGTCTCTTTGTTTTCACATTATACTTCTTATTATTTATTTTGTCGATAGTTGTACGGCTATCACAATGAACAACAAGAGTAGGAAACGGTTGGCTTACTACAGGAATCACAGACATAAGTCCATGCAACCATTCAGCCTCCGTCCCCGTGGCATCTAATGCACACAACTCAGCCTCAAAGGTAGACCGAGTTACAATAGTCTGTCCAGCAGACTTCCAGGATATAGCTCTACCCGCAAGCGTAAATACGTATCCAATCACTCCATTGGAACCAGATTTCTTAGCTATCCAACTTGCATCACTATATCCCTCTAGCACTCCAGGAAACCTCCTGTAATGCAAACCAAGGTAGATGGTGCCTTTTAGATATCTAAGCACTCTATCAAGAGCATCCCAATGAGTCTTGTTTGGACAGCTTGTATATCTAGCTAACTTAGACACAGAATATGAAATATCTGGTCTAGTACCATTAGCAAGATATTGCAAACTCCCAATAATATGAGAATATCTTAACTGAGACACAGGAACTCCTGACTTATTCTTGACAAGAGCAACTTTTGAATCATATGGTGTATTTACAATTCTATAATTTGAATAACCATACTTCTCAAGCATTGATTTCTCTATATAATGAGATTGTAACAAGGTTATTCCATCAGCTAACTGAGTTAGCTTTATACCAAGAATCACGTTAGCTTCACCCATATCCTTCATTTCAAAGTGTCTTTTCAAGAAACTTTTTGTCTCGTTAATAATCTCAATATTGGTTCCAAATAACAGTATGTCATCCACATACAGGCACAAAATCACTTTATCATTTCCTTTAACCTTATAGTAGACACACTTGTCACTTTCATTAACTAAAAAATCCGAAGTCAAAACAGTTTCATCAAACTTTTTGTGCCAGTCTCTAGGAGATTGTCTCAAGCCATAGATTGACTTAACTAATTTATAAACTTTCCTCTCGTTGCCAGAAGCAACAAATCCCTCAGGCTGATCCATATAAATCTCTTCTTCAAGATCACCATGAAGAAAAGCTGTCTTTACATCCATTTGATGGATGATAAGACCATGTACAGAAGCCAATGCTATAAGCATTCGAATTGTTGTCATTCTTGCAACAGGAGAGTATGTAGCAAAATAGTCAATGCCTTCCACTTGCCTAAAACCCTTAGCTACCAGTCTAGCCTTATACTTATCTATTGAGCCATCCGGGTTCATTTTTCTTTTGAAGATCCACTTACATCCTATAGTAGTACACCCAGGAGGGAGATCAACCAACTCCCATGTTCCGTTAGAAACAATAGAGTCAATCTCACTTTTTACAGCGCCTTTCCAATGCCTTGAATCCGAAGAATCCATGGCCAGCCAGAAAGTCAAAGGTTCGTCCTCGACATTATAAGTGATAAAATCACTTCCAAAATCCTTGACCACCTTTGCACGCTTACTCCTTCTAGGTTCCTCTACTTCGTTAGGAGTAGAGCTACTAGCAGGATCCGCCCCCACATTTGTCATCCTTTCCACATGATCAGGAATGGAACTCGATGTGCGAGTGGGATCATCATCAGAAATACCCTGAGGTATACCAGTCTTCATAGGGAATACATTCTCAAAGAATGTTGCATCACGAAACTCAACTATAGTGTTTGCCACTATCCCATCTATGTCAGATTTTAACACTAAAAATCTCATAGCGGTAGTGGTTTCAATATAGCCCAGAAAGATGCAATCAACAGTTTTCGGACCCAATTTCTTTCTCTTGTGTTCAGGGACAAGTACCTTTGCAAGGCAGCCCTACACACGAAGATACTTTAAACTAGTCTTTCTGCCTTTCCATAATTTATAAGGTGTCTTGTCCATATGTTTCAAAGGGACTCTGTTTAGAATATGGCAAGCCGTATTCAGAGCCTCTACCCACATGTACTTAGACAACCCAGAATTAATTAGCATACTGTTAATCATATCTTTAAAAGTTCTGTTCTTTCGTTCTGCCACCCCATTAGACTCAGGAGTGTATGGTGGAGTCACCTCATGAACTATACCATTGCTTTGCAAAATTCATTGAATGAGGTACCCGTATACTCTCCACCTCTATCAGACCTCAAACGTTTAAGTACTTTACCAGTTTGTGTTTCAGCTTCATTTTTATATATATTGAATTTATCAAGTGCTTCATCTTTATGTTTAATCAAATAAACATGGCAATATCTACTACTATCATCAATAAAGGTACTGAAATATCTTTTAGTATCCTTAGTCAAAAGACCACTGAATTCAAATATGTCTGTGTGTACTAATTCTAATACTTCTTAATCCCTAACAACNACCACCAAATTCACATATGTCTGTGTGTACTAAATCTAAAACTTCTGAATCCCTAACAACATTATGAAAGGGTTTCCTAGTTAGTTTAGCAGTCACACATACTTGACATTTAGATTTCTTTTCAATGGCATACTTTGGAATCAACTCTAAATTCATCATATTCTTTAGAGCACCAAAATTTAGATGACCAAGTCGTGAGTGCCACAAATCAGATGATTCAACACAATTCACAGAAGGAATAACATTTTCATTAATAAAACTGCCCAAAACAGGCTCCACATTTATTAAAAATAATCCATCAGACAAGTAACCTTTGCCAAAAAATAAACCAGTATGCGTAATAACTACTTTATTACACTTCAAAGAAAGTTCGAAACCATTTCTAACTAAACAGCTTCCACTTATTATGTTTCTACGAATGTCAGGAACATGATGCACTCTAGTAAGGGATAGAGCATGCCCAGAAGCAAACTTCAGGTCCACGTTTCCTACTCCAAGTACTTGAGCTGCACTAACATTCCCCATCGTCACTGTCATGCCTTGAACCTGTTGATAAGATACAAACAGAGTNGCCCAGAAGCAAACTTCAGGTCCACGTTTCCTACTCCAAGTACTTGAGTAGCACTAACATTCCCCATCGTCACTGTCATGCCTTGAACCTGTTGATAAGATACAAACAGAGTAATATCAGTACAAATATGTACATTAGCTCCGGTATCAATCAACCATTCATTTGATAGATAAGTGGAAAGTAGTGTAGGGTTGTAGGTAACATACTCGTCACTGGTTTCAGAAGAAATAGCCTCACCAACAACCATGTTAACCACATGTCCACCAGTGGTTTCAAGCACAGTATTAGCTTGTGCTACCACATTAGGTTTCTTCTCTTTCTTTGCAGGACAGTCCTTGCTCCAGTGACCAACCTGTCCACAAGACCAACATGGTTTGTTTGCCTTTGGTTTCTTAGCCTTGTTCTTGTCAGTTTTAGGCTTAGTGTTTTCCTTCTTAGTGACAGACTTTCTTTTCTGTCCAACAGTCACTACGTTCACCTTCGAACTCCCATGTTCAGCAGGCATCACATGTCCCTGTTTGGACTTGTGTTGTTCCTGCACAGAGATGTCCAACATCAAGTTAGTCCAGGTGATCTCTCCTTTCTGTCTTTTCAGGGAGAGAGCAAACTATTCCCAAGACTTTGGGAGCTTTTCAATCACCGACATAACCTGAAACTTCTCAGGAAGTTCCATTCTAGACTCCTTCAAAGCATGTACCAACATCTCAAACTCATGCACTTGGTCCGTCATGGATTTAGTATCCACCAGTTTAAAATCAAGGAACCTTGCCACACTATACTTTTCCAGACCCTGAGAGTCAGTATTGTGGGTTTGGTCCAGCTTCTCCCATAAGAGCTTAGCAGTGAAGGCATCCGATGAATAAACATCGAATAGAGTGTTCGCTAAGGCTGCCAAAATAGCAGCCCTTGCCACTCCATCCTTTTCAGCCCACAAAGCATAGACCTTAACAGAGTCAGCCTGCTCTTAATTCACAATAGGAGGATCATACTGCACCACCGGCCATAGACCTTTAACCGTTAACCACAACTTCATCTTTTTCTGCCAACGAGAAAACCCAGCCCCACCGCTAAACTTATCAGGCATACCAGACAGATCAATAGGTTGTGAGAAACGGTACGTAGCCCAATCAATGGCAGTAGCAGTAACCCGAGACCCAGAACTAGAAGCACCAACAACAGGAGTTTCAGTTTCGTTAACCATCTTGTTAATTAACAATATATAACACAGATAATCTCTTCAAGATTGTTGGAGGTATAATTCAAACTTACACAGCAACAATAGGGCAGTTATATGAACAATTAACAAGAAAAGGCAGATTAAACCAATTAACAAAATAAAGCACGAAGGTCGCAACAAGATATATAAATCAGTAACTGTAAAGACAAGAGAAAAGAGAGAAAAACTTAACTCTAACAGAAGCTTTTTCGCATACACTGAAATAACTAATTGAAAAGCTGAGTCGCCAAGCCTTGCTAGAAGTCTTGACTGTTCTTGAAGAGATTATTGCCCCACTACGCTGTGTTGGGTTGCAGCAATATCACTTCCAGGATAAAACAGCACAGAGTACTTCGTCCACAGATACGTAGCACTAAACAGCGACCTGCACCTCAGTTCGCCCAGAAAACCTTATGCAAAAAATCTGTATGAGTGTGGAAGACACAGAGTATGGCTGCTAGGGTTTTCTCAAACTTGTGTTAAAAAATTCGTCTCATCTATCTCCAACGTTTTTATGTATATATAATACAATAAAACGTAACAGCAGATAAAACATTAATTAAAATAATTATTCTGACTTAAAAAGCATTTAATAGAATATTTATCAGAAAGCACCTTTGCTTATTTAAAGTCATAATTAAATTAATTAATCATGTAATAAAATTCGTCGCCCAGGTCGCCTCGCGTACACGAGACGCCAAGACATTCGCCCTTCGACCCGAGGTGAGGCGGCGGCGCGCGTGTGTGCGCACGATGGCACACTATTACACCATGCACACTCACATGCCTTAGTAGTTGACACTACCCTTGCACATATATGCATATAAAGCACCCACACTCATATTATATATTCAATGTAGGACAACACTTTTAACCCATTTCAAACTAGCAACTTCTACTCAATTTATTTATGGATTACACTAAGAAAATGTCTTAGATCCAAACATGAAAGTTTAAGTCATCATAGCAAGGAACAACTTCCAATCGTTAGGGAAATTACATCAAGAACATATATAAAATATGTCTCAAACTTTCCATTTTCCAACACAGAGTTTCGGCATTGTAACTGGGACAGCATCTATTGCAATCAGTTTGGTAGAGTCACTTCAATTAATCTCGACTCCTGTGGGCTTAATGGAAGCATACCTTATCAGATTGGATTGCTTACAAAACTCAAGACTCTCTATCTCGGCAACAACTATCTCACTGGTAACATACCTTCTTCCCTGCTTAACCTCACTGAATTTTCTTAGTGGAAGCATACCAGAAAAACTTGAAGATTGCCGTTATTTGCTCTATCTAAAATTGAACAATAACAGTTTGACCGGAAGAGTACCTTATAAATTTCGTTGTAATTTAATTCACTCGGACTTCTTCTGTTGTAATTCTTTGTTTTTGAGTGGTATTTAATTGGATATTTGGTTCATTTGTTTTTTAATTGCCAATCTTTTGCATCTCTTTTTCTTTGCTACTAATTTATGAATTTGTATTGTATTTTTGTTCTTTGTTTGACAGTACAAACCAATGCTATACCTTTCTACACTTTATAGTTGTGTTTTCTATCGTTTTCGTTTTCTTAAATGTAGAATGCTACATTTGAAGGACACGGATATGTGCTAAAAGGAACAACTGGTGCATGCATCATGCAAATCTTTGGCGGGAGCCCAGTGCAACAACACTAATCCTTAGAACATACAACGGCTCACTTTCGTATTACCGGAGTCCAACCATCGTCCATAACATATACAGCAGATGGTTTCGACTAAATGCAATTTACGACGTTGATGCAAACAAAGTGCAGGTTTACATCGATGGTGATCTCAAGTTTGGAACAACAAGTCGAGGAGGAGATTCACATTTCTTCAAATGTGGAGTGTATGCACAAAATGATGATTCTAATTATCTTGAGTCCCGCTGGAAAAACATCAAAATCCTCAGGAAAAACTGAAGGATTCATGTTAAAAATGTCTGTGTATAAGTTACATTTTGTATGTATGACTATAAGAAATAGATTCAGTTAATTTTCATTTACATTGTGCTTTTTATTTTTATTGTCATACTATTCCCGACGAGTTGAACTACTTCCGTGAATATGGAACCAGAAAGTAATCCCAACATCGATGACATTTAAGGGTAAAATTTGAAATTTTGCGTCCAAGAGTTGTTGATAGCTCGTTGGATCACCCTAGATATACTTGATATCTCGAACCACTAATATAAAAATTGGATCCAGATCCTGAATAACTGAGTGGCATGGAACTGCTGGTTCCAAAGAGAGTGGATCCTGAATAACTGTGTGGCAAGTAAAACAATCTATAAAATATTTTTTGTCAAAGAAAGGGATGCAGACCTTGGAGCAGAAAAAGAGTATTTCTTTAAAATCTAGTCCCCTGAGCTGAAAATAGCCTTCATGTTCTTTTGTCGGCCTAAACCTAGAGAAAATCTAGACAGGATGAATGTGCAGAATGGTGATTTGTGTTCAGTTTGGAATTTTGACGGAAACATTGCATACGAGGACATTATAAGGCTATGGTAGTGTATATGAGGCTAGTTTGCCAAGCGGTATCACTGCGGCACTCAAAAAACTTCATCGCCTGGAAGCCGAGGAGCCAGCTTTCGACAAAAGTTTTAAGAATGAGGTGCATGTTTTGTCAAATATAAGACACAAAAATATTGTGAAACTATATGGTTTTTGTTTGCATAATCGTTGCATGTTTATTGTCTATGAGTACATGGAGAAGGNTGCATGTTTCTTGTCTATGAGTACATGGAGAAGGGAAGTTTATTTTGTGCCTTGAGAGATGATGCTCATGCCAAGGAGCTAGATTGGAGTAAGAGGGTGAACATTGTGAAAGGTATAGCACATGCCTTATCTTACTTGCACCACGATTGTGTTCCACCCATAGTTCATCGAGATATGTCAACTAATAACATATTATTGAACTCTGAAATGGAGGCATTTGTCGCTGACTTTGGTCGATCAAGGTTGCTAGATNGCATTTGTCGCTGACTTTGGTGGATCAAGGTTGCTAGACCCTGATTCATCCAACCAAACCATGGTTGCAGGCACTTACGGCTATATTGCTCCAGGTTATCTCTTCTTCCCACCTAATTAATCTAGTTTTTCTATGGCCGGTCTTTTATGTTGCTACTTAATTACCTTCTATGATGTTCTTCTTTTTTTACTGCTACAGAGCTTGCATACACCATGGTTGTGACTGAAAAATGTGATGTATATAGCTTTGGCGTGGTGGCACTAGAAATCATGATGGGGACCCATCCAGGAGACTTCCTCTCGTCCTTCACAACTCACCAATTCTCAGAAGTGAATGTTGAATGATGTATTGGACACACGCCTCTCGTGCCCAACAAGACAACAAGAACAGGACATTACTCTTGTTTTGAAGCAAGCATTCGCGTGTTTAAGCTCTAATCCCAAATTTCGTCCATCTATCTATCTATACCACTTCAGTTGAAAGCATGATGACAAGTGACGTGATTTAATTCAATATCCTAACTCTTATTATTTTGCCGTAATATTAAGCAAAATCCAGATTGTGTTGTTGACTTGTTGCTCACTATGTTTTGCTACAACTATTTTTTGAGTGATTGTTGTGCGCGTGCATTGTTAATCAATTATGGTGTTTAATTAAAATTGACTCTTTCCACACTTGCATCGAACAACTTATAGCTGTCTCTAATTTTAGCTCAGGGGCCTAGATTTTATTCTTCAGAAAAGTTTTAAAGAAATACTCTTTTTACGCTACACGGACTGCATCCCTTTCTTTGACAAAAAATATTTGAAAGTTCTAAAGGAGAAACTCATATTTTATAGATTGTTTTCCTGTCTTTTTTTTCCCGACTCAATTTGCTTGGTTCTTCAAAAAAAAAAAATGCCACCAATTGTTCGCATGTTATCCTTTTCCCGTTGAAGGAATGAATTCCTTCCGAGTCATGGTGTGAAATGGGAGTTTGAGGTTTTTTTGTGGTATAAAACAACTTGGCATTATGAAGTCTTTTATGTTGGTGCATAGTCAATACTTCTGATTGAAAAATCATGTGTTTTGCCGCCCAGGAAACTTCCGTTTGTCATCTAAAACTTCCTAATTCATTTAGAATAGAATGTTCGGCATCTAACAGGACAGCAAGAACATGACATTGTACACAAGCAAGAGCATGTCTATACACTGATTCAAAATTCAGCCATCAATGTTGAGATTATCTCGGGAGTTTTCAAAAACTAGAGAGACATTAACTGCAATTTTTATTCATTCCACTTTGGTTAAACAGGTTTATTAAATTTCTAGAGCAATTCTGAGCATGACACGAAGTGATGCAATTTGATTCCGAATATTCATTAGTAATGTTATTATATATGTTCTTCCTAGAAATTTAATAACTATATAAAGGAAAATCGTTTATATGCAACTGACTGAGGTTTCAGTACTTTGGGTAGAATCGAATAAATGCAACTTCCATCTCCGTTTGTATTTTTAGTTGCTCAAACGAATATGACTTGGAGATCTTGCTTTCCATCAGTTGCAAGGCTTATTTCTTCATGACCTGGGGAAGTTAATTACTATTGTTTCTTGATCCTTTACATAGTTCTTCCCCTTACGATCGGCCTTCCCTCGTTGATAGTAGCCTTCATGTTCTTTTGTCGGCCTAAACCTAGAGAAAATCAAGACAGGATGAATGTGCGGAATGGTAATTTGTGTTCAGTTTGGAATTTTGACGGAAACATTGCATACGAGGACATTAGAAGAGCAACAGATAATTTTGACATCAAATACTGCATAGGAACTGGTGGCTATGGCAGTGTATATGAGGCTAGTTTCCCAAGCGGTATCACTGTGGCACTCAAAAAACCTCATCGAGATATATCAACTAATAACATATTATTGAACTCTGAAATGGAGGCATTTGTCGCTGACTTTGGTGGATCAAGGTTGCTAGACCCTGATTCATCCAACCAAACCATGGTTGCAGGCACTTTCGGTTATATTGCTCCAGGTTATCTCTTCTTTCCACCTTATCTAGTTTTTCTACCACAGGTCATTTATGTTGCCACTTACCTTCAATGCTCTATTTTTTTTACTGCTACAGAGCTTGCATACACCATGATTGTGACTGAAAAATGCGATGTATATAGCTTTGGCGTGGTGGCACTAGAAATCATGATGGGGACCCATCCAGGAGACTTCCTTTCGTCCTTAACTCTCCAATTTACTCAGAAGACAGTATTGAATGATGTATTGGACACACGCCTCCCGCGCCCAACAAGACAACAAGAACAGGACATTACTCTTGTTTTGACGCAAGTATTCGCGTGTTTATGCTCGAATCCCAAATTTCGTCCATCTATGATTGGTATATCTTCAGAGTTTCTTCGAACTCCGAAGATTTTAGTGGAAACCTCAATCTATANGAAAACTCAATCTATACCACTTCAGTTGAAAGCATGGTGACAAGTGATGTGATTTAATTCCAAAACTTAATTGTTAATATATTACCATAATATTGAGAAAAATCCAGATTGTGTTGTTGCCCGTTAGTTGTGCATGTGTGAATTTGTTTTGCTACAACTATTTTTTGAGCGATTGTTGTGTGCAATCATCGAACTTATAGCTATGTCCAATTTTAGCTCAGGGGACTAGATTTTAAAGAAATACTCTTTTTATGATCCACGGTCTGCATCCCTTTCTTTGACAAAATATTTTTAAGGGTCTAAATTTAGACTAGAAAAACTGGCTTAGACATCGGTTTTAAAGGAGAAACTCATATTTTATGGATTGTTTTTCCTGTCTTTGTTTCTTAAAAAAAATGCCACTACTTGCTCACATGTATGCAGCTGCAGATTATCCTTTTAGCATTAAAGGAATGAATTTCTTTTGAGTCCTAGAAAACAGTTTGGTATTATAAAGTCTTTCATGTGGCACATAGGTGTTATAATGTTCTTTGAATATCTATTTCTACAGATATAGGTGCAGGCTACTCAAATATTTGCATTTACAGGAAACTTCTGTTTGTCATCTAAAACTTCCTAATTCATTTAGAATAGAATGTTCGTCATCTAACAGGACAGCAAGAGCATGACATTGTACACAAGCAAGAGCATGTCTATACACTAATTCAAAATTCAGCCATCTATATTTATATTATCTCCGGAGTTTTCAAAAACTAGAAAGACATTAACTGCAATTTTTATTCATTCCACTTTGGTTGAACAGGTTTATTGACTTTCTAGAGCAATTGTGAGCATGACACGGAATGATGCAATTTGATTCCGAATATTCATTAGTAATGTTATTATATATGTTCTTCCTAGAAATTTAATAACTAAATAAAGGAAAATCGTTTATATGCAACTGACTGAGGTTTCAGTACTTTGGGCAGAATCGAATAAATGCAACTTCCATCTCCGTTTGTATTTTTAGTTACTCAAACGAATATGACCTGGAGATCTTGCTTTCTACCTATCAGTTACAAGGCTTATTTCTTCATGACCTGGGGAAGTTAATTACTATTGTTTTTTTGAGCTTGTATGGTAATATAAGTAGTCAGATCTTTCTTAATCTAACAACGGTTTATTGTAATAGTTTGGAACCATCTGAGATTGGACTCAAATCTCTGTACACTTGTTTTTAAGCTATACTAATTAGATACTAGAAACAACTCGTTATCAAATACTGGATATTGTCACTTGCAACATCTAGACCCCGCTAAGAATCTCCTTAAGCCATAAATAATGCTTTAAACTTTCCAATGACAACATAAAAGAAACTAAACATTCTCTGCATTGTTTTACCAAACTCTGTTTTGTTAGAATAATATAAGATCTGGTAAGTCAGTCTCCTAACACCTTGAGGTTTTAGGAGAACTGATAACTTAATATGGTATCAGATCTCAGTATTGTTTATGGCTTAGGTTTACAAGAAACTAAAAGTGATGCTAGATATTTTTTTTTAGTGGAGTATTTTGATAGAAATATTGCATACAAGGACATCATTAAATCAACCGATAAAATTAAAAAATATAGTGAAACATTGTGAACCAACTACCTGTATTCAAAATTTTGATGTAAAGCTTGGCAAGATATATAATTACTTGTATAAAACCAAATTGGTGGCGTAAAAATGTTTGATATAGCTCGTACATAAACAATCGGGTACAGTCAGTCAATAAATTAAAATCTGTAATTACAAAAAGCTGTCAGTCAGGCATTAAAATGCCACAAAATAAATATGCGAAAACAAACTTAATCATTTTTTACATGAAATTGGTCAAGTTGGCAAGCAATTTATTTAGTAGTATTAACGATTCTAATTTAATCTTGTATGTTTGCTTTAATTTTACGTCTGTGATAGTATGAAAGCTGAATATTAAATTTAGCATGGAGAAGACTGACTTGAGGAGAGTACGGCAGAGGGAAGACTTGAGTAAAATAGACTTGGAACACAAGCGATTCAGTACCAAAATAAACTTAAGTAGCATCTAGAAAACTAACCTTCACCCTTCCGGTTCCATTGTCACAAACTAGGGGCTGAATATCCTTGGCATTGGCCATCTTTTAGATAACTAAAGAGATAATTTAATTTCATGAAATTAAATTTTCAAACCATGATCTTCTTTCATATTTGATCATTCATACAAAGTACATGCATATCATATTACAGTTAAACATCGTTAACCTCCATAAATGAATACCCTCGAAACCGGAAAATTATTCTTCGTAATTCTAATGTACATTTTTGTTGCTTGCAAAATGATGATAGAATTTGTAAATAGGATAAACATTTCATGATTTTTTGTTAATTTAAGCAGTATGTTTTGTCGTGCATGTCTTGCACTTGAAATCAATGTTCGATAATTATATTCCATGGAGAAGACCGACATGGACTACAGAGGGCACGCTCTCACACTAAAGATAACATGCATGCAAATAATTTATTTCAAAAGTACTTACAATCCGATACTTGCCAATATCAAATAAATGAAAATAATTCGATACTTACATACATACCACGTAGAGAAGACTTATGTGTTAGACCTACAACAGAGAGGAGGGAAGACTATATATGCTAAAATTCAATATATTTGATTCCCTTCGGAAGATGAGAAGAAGCTTCTTCTTGATACGGAGAGAGAGGCACTTATCACCGGCAAAACCAGCACTAAAATAAACTTAAGTAGCATCTAGAAAACTAACCTTCACCCTTCCGGTTCCATTGTGACAAACAAGGGACTGAATATCCTTGGCATTGGCCATCTTTTAGATAACTAAAGAAATAATTTAATTTCATGAAATTTAAAATGACAGCAAAAAAATAATCCATTATACACAATATAATCACTAATGAAATTGAACACAATAACCATTAATTTACATTGTCTGTTGACATTACAGAACACATTAATTTTCAAACCATGATCTTCTTTCATATTTGCTCATTCATACAAAGTACATACACATCATATTACAGTTAAACATCATTAACATCGATAAATGAATACCCTCGGAACCGGAAAATTATTCTTCGTAATTCTAATGTACATTTTTGTTGCTTGCAAAATGATGATAGAATTTCATGAATTTTTCTTAATTTAAGCAGTATGTTTTGCCGTGTCTTGCAGTTGAAATCATTTCCATGGAGCTAGAAGACCGACTTGGACTACAGAGGGCACGCGCTACTAAAGAGGGCAGGGAAAGGCGCTGCTGGACACACTAAAGATAACATGCATGCAAATAATTTACTTGCAATCCGATACTTGCCAATATCAAATAAATGAAAATAATTCGATACTTACATACATCCCGCGTAGAGAAGACTGATGTGTTAGACTACAACATAGAGGAGGGAAGACTTGGGGGTCATTTGATAACTTCTTAACGGAGCGGAACTGAACTGAATGAGGGAAAAAGGTCCATTAAGATCATTTGTTTGGTCTTTACAGTCCCTGAATGAATACTAATTTAACTGACCGATTAAGAAATAAAATGCTACCTGAACCATTCATAAAGGAGAAGGCGAGAAATTGATATATGTCCCTGCTAGGCTAGTAGTCTCATTATGTTACATTATTTCTTATTAATTATTTTGATTCTTAAATTTTATATTATCAATTATAAAATTATATTTTATTAAGAAAATAACTGAATATTAACTTTTAGTGCATTTGATTATATTATTATAATCTATAATTTATATTATAATATTAATAATCTTTTATTAAATATTATATGTTGAGTAATAATTCAGTATATTTGATTCCCTTCGGAAGATGAGAAGAAGCTTCTTCTTGTTTTCTACTGTGGAAAATAAGGTGGTAGACCTGCTTTTTTAAAGGGAACACGGCATGTTGAAATGTAATTAGGGAGCTATGCTTGAGGGTTTTAAAAGCTCTTGTAAATTTTACAAACTCTTTGATACAAATTTGATTTTGAAATTTAAAATCCGGTGAATTTTAATTTGAATATTGAATTTAAATCCGATTTTTTTTCAAAATTTAAATTTATTTCAATTTGAATTTTATGAAATCTGATCAATCTGATTTTATTGTTATCCTAAATATGGCAAACACATTTTTTTATTGATTGGTTACTCGAATATAACTGTGGAATATAATTCAACTTTAAAAAAAATGTGTTTTTAGTTTAGTTTAATAAAAATTTAAAATATATATACTATTTTCAACTTATAAATTATTTATAAAATAAATGAAACTTGTCATTAGATTTTTGTAATATTCTAACTTATTACTCTCTCCATTTCAAAATAAGGGTCGTATTGAATTTCTGCATCTATTTTAAATTGTAAAAAAAATTACTTACATAATTTATTTTTTCAATTTTCTTTTTATGAATAAGAATTTAAATTATATATTTTTATTTAGAAGAATACAATTAAAAAATGAATTGTGTAAATAACGTTTTTTACATCATAAAATACGTTAAAAAAATCAAAGCGAAACTTATCATTTATGAAAACTAGAAAAAAAAATAGAGATTATTCATTTATACTTAATTTAGGGTAATTATTCTAATGAAATATCAATTGGCGCTATTTTTTTTAATTTATTGACTAGAAGTATTCACCTTGTATAATGTACTTGTGCGGATGTTACACCAAAGCGTTATATAAAACCAAGTGAATCATACAGAGACCAAAACATGGCCTCATCTGGATCCTGTATTAATATTTACATAATCCTACTGCTAACTTTTTGCTTAGCTGCACGTAATTCTTCTTCATCATCAATAAGGGAAATTAGGGAAACATCAAGAGAAAGAGAAGCTCTTGTGAGCACCGGATGGTGGCCGAATCAAAATCCTTTTTATAACACTACAGAGCATTGTCATTGGCCAGGCATCTCTTGCAATCAGGAAGGTAGAGTCATTTCAATTAATCCCTACTGTAAAAATATAGGGGGTGAGCTTGGAAAACTCAACCTCTCTTCCTTCCCCTACCTCCAACACCTTCATCTCGAGTTCAGTGGGTTTAATGGAAGCATACCTTACCAGATTGGATTGCTTACAAATCTCAGCTATCTCGATATCAGCAACAACTATCTCACTGGTAACATACCTTACCAGATTGGATTGCTTACAAATCTCAGCTATCTCAATATCAGCAACAACTATCTCACTGGTAACATACCTTACCAGATTGGATTGCTTACAAATCTCAGCTATCTCGATATCAGCAACAACTATCTCACTGGTAACATACCTTACCAGATTGGATTGCTTACAAATCTCAGCTATCTCAATATCAGCAACAACTATCTCACTGGTAACATACCTTACCAGATTGGATTGCTTACAAATCTCAGCTATCTCGATATCAGCAACAACTATCTCACTGGTAACATACCTTACCAGATTGGATTGCTTACAAATCTCAGCTATCTCAATATCAGCAACAACTATCTCACTGGTAACATACCTTACCAGATTGGATTGCTTACAAATCTCAGCTATCTCGATATCAGCAACAACTATCTCACTGGTAACATACCTTACCAGATTGGATTGCTTACAAATCTCAGCTATCTCAATATCAGCAACAACTATCTCACTGGTAACATACCTTACCAGATTGGATTGCTTACAAATCTCAGCTATCTCGATATCAGCAACAACTATCTCACTGGTAACATACCTTACCAGATTGGATTGCTTACAAAACTCAAGACTCTCTATGTCTACAACAACCATCTCACTGGTAACATACCTTACCAGATTGGATTGCTTACAAAACTCAACACTCTCTATCTCTACAACAACCATCTCACTGGTAACATCCCTTCTTCCTTGCTTAACCTCGCTCAACTAAAGACGCTAGATTTATCTCGCAATCTTCTTAGTGGCTCCATCCCCTCTGGATTATACAGACTCAAGTATCTTCAATATCTGGACCTCTCCAACAATTTACTTAGTGGAAACATACCAGAAAAACTTGAAGATTCCCCCTTGCACTATTTAGGATTGTACAATAACAATTTGACCGGAAGAATACCTTATAAATTTCGTTGTAATTTAGTTCACTCGGACTTCTTCAACAACAAGCTTTCTGATGAAGGCCTCCCATGTGGTGAATCCACTATGCACCGAAGAAAGACAGTCTTTTTTATCCTTTACATAGTTCTTCCCCTTACGATCGGCCTTCCCTCATTGATAGTAGCCTTCATGTTCTTTTGTCGGCCAAAACCTAGAGAAAATCAAGACAGGATGAATGTGCGGAATGGTAATTTGTGTTCAGTTTGGAATTTTGACGGAAACATTGCATACGAGGACATTATAAGAGCAACAGATAATTTTGACATCAAATACTGCATAGGAACTGGTGGCTATGGCAGTGTATATGAGGCTAGTTTGCCATGCGGTATCACTGTGGCACTCAAAAAACTTCATCGCCTTGAAGCCGAGGAGCCAGCTTTCGACAAAAGTTTTAAGAATGAGGTGCATGTTTTGTCAAATATAAGACACAAAAATATTGTGAAACTATATGGTTTTTGTTTGCATAATCGGTGCATGTTTCTTGTCTACGAGTACATGGAGAAGGGAAGTTTATTTTGTGCCTTGAGAGATGATGCTCATGCCAAGGAGCTAGATTGGAGTAAGAGGGTGAACATTGTGAAAGGTATAGCACATGCCTTATCTTACTTGCACCACGATTGTGTTCCACCCATAGTTCATCGAGATATATCAAGTAATAACATATTATTGAACTCTGAAATGGAGGCATTTGTCGCTGACTTTGGTGGATCAAGGTTGCTAGACCCTGATTCATCCAACCAAACCATGGTTGCAGGCACTTACGGCTATATTGCTCCAGGTTATCTCTTCTTCCCACCAAATTAATCTAGTTTTTCTATGGCCGGTCTTTTATGTTGCTACTTAATTACCTTCTATGATGTTCTTCTTTTTTTACTGCTGCAGAGCTTGCATACACCATGGTTGTGACTGATAAATGTGATGTATATAGCTTTGGCGTGGTTGCACTAGAAATCATGATGGGGACCCATCCAGGAGACTTCCTTTCATCCTTCACAACTCTCCAATTTACTCAGAAGAGAGTGTTGAATGATGTATTGGACACACGCCTCCCGCGCCCAACAAGACAGCAAGAACAGGACATTACTCTTGTTTTGAAGCAAGCATTCGCGTGTTTATGCTCGAATCCCAAGTTTCGTCCATCTATGATTGGTTTATCTTCAGAGTTTCTACGAACTCCGAAGATTTTAGCCGAAAACTCAATCTATACCACTTCAGTTGAAAGCATGGTGACAAGTGATGTGATTTAATTCCAAAACTTAATTGTTAATATATTACCATAATATTGAGAAAAATCCAGAATGTGTTGTTACCCATTAGTTGTGCATGTGTGAATTTGTTTTGCTACAACTATTTTTTGAGCGATTGTTGTCCAATTTCAGCTCAGGGAACTAGATTTTAAAGAAATACTCGTTTTATGCTCCACGGTCTGCATCCCTTTCTTTGACAAAAAATATTTTATAGATTGTTTTACTTGCAGCTGCTGATTATCCTTTTAGCATTAAAGGAATGAATTTCTTCTGAGTCCTAGAAAACAAATTGGTATTATGAAGTCTTTTTCATGTTGGCACATAGGTGTTATAATGTTCTTTGAATATCTATTTCTACAGAGCTTGCAAAAACTGAATGCTTCTGATATTCACTATGCATTCATTGATACAGGTACGGTAGTGCATGTAAAATTCTAGATAGAAAGAATCTTATAACAGTTTGTATACATTCATGTACATGTAATATTAATCATAGACAGTTTCTATACATTCATGTACATGGAGTATATATGACTTCAATCATGCAAACACGAGTGGAATCGTCTTTGGATTATTTTGGAGTAGTTCGGTTGCTGAGAAGGCAGACAAGCCAACTTAAAGTAACAACATTCGAAGAAGCATCTTCCCCTCATTAATTTGTACACTTTTGAACCAACAAGTATCATTTCTTACCACTAAAGTCAATGGTAATCAGTAATGACAGTGAGATTTAATTCTATATATATATATATATATATCATGGAAATGCTTAAGTTAATGACCTTCTATGAATGGCCCTTAATAGAAAATAAGATATTTTTTTTCTGGTGGAGTTCTTTTTATAGAAATACTGCCTACAAAGACATCATCAAAGCAACAGACACAACTCATAAGATATTGCGAAACCCTTTTAGATCCTGCTTGCTGTGTCATTATACTATATATGAATCACAACTGTTCTCTGCCTGGTTCCCAGTAAAAAATCAAATTTATCAACTGACTGTTTAAATTCTAATCAACTACTACACTCATGCTTTGAATTTAGGGCAAAATTCCCGATTGTCCCCCAATCGACAACTGTAGAAGAATATGAGCCTTGAAAATTTAGCACATGATATCAATTAAACAGTCTTGATATTCAACCAAGATTCTGTTTTAAAAAGGACAAATTACAGTGCAGGCGCCCTTATAATTCAAATCAGACAGATGAAGGGCATGGTCAATATGTCAACTATAATCTACCTAGATGTATATAAAATAGATCTCATGAAAAATTGTAGCCTCTAAACAATACTGAATCACACGAGAGCTATTTACAATCAACAACATGAGAATATAAAACAAGACAAGCAAACCTAACTTCTAAGCAACTATTTATAAGACTGACATTGTAAACATAATCCACCACACATAATTGATGGTGGATGACAGACTAAACCTGTGGACTTCATGACCACATCAAACTATAAATTGCATAAGGTACAGATTTATATATGACACTGAAATGAAAAGGCATCAACAAATGAAAATTAATGACATTCACTTCATTTCATTCATAAATACAGAAATAAAATAGATCAAGCTATATACATGCAAGTAGTAAAATCCGTTAAAACGAGTCCTTCAGTTTTTCTTAAAATTTTTGATGTTCTTCCAACGAGACTCTAGATAATTTGAATCATCATCTTGTGCATACACTCCACATTTGAAGAAATGTGTATCTCCTCCTCGACCTGTTGTTTCAAACTTGAGATCTCCATCGATGTAAACCTGCACTTTGTTTGCATCAACGTCGTAAATTGCGTTTAGTCGAAACCATCTGCTGTAAATGTTATGGACGAGGGTCGGATTCCGGTAATAAGAAAGTGAGCCTTTGTATGTTCTAAGCATTAGTGTTGTTGCATGAGGGCTCCAGGGGCGGACTTACATATAGCATAATGGGGGGATGGGCCCCCAATGAATTTTAACCCAATACCTTAATATATAAAGTCCAAAATAGGGTGCCCCACTAGTTAAATAGTGGTGCCCCAATAGTCAAGCATTTATCTAGCCCAGCCCATTTCATTTATATTTTTTGTTCTAATATTTAGCAAGCCCAATCCAATAAAATCATTGTTATTATTTGGTGCATCGACTAGTGAAGTTATCATTAGTTCTATATTATTATTTATACATTGTGCCCCCATTAAAATTTATTCCTGCGTCCGCCACTGGAGGGCTCCCTCCAAAGATTTGCATGATACGTGCACCAGTTATTCCTTTTGTCACATATCCGTGTCCTTCAAATTGCCATACTCCAGAAGAAAAATCGTAACCCTTAGCAATGAAATGGAAAATTTTGTTACTGAAGTACTTTTATTTATGTAGAACAAATAGGTCTTATATAATATCCAGTAGCTTGGTGTTTACCATAAAAATATATTTGAAAAAAATACTTAGATATATTAGAAGTTTGATCAAAGTGTATCACCTGGATGCAGATTTCAGTTCGTGGATTAGTATTGCTGTCGGGGGAATGAGGTTTATCAGTTTTGTACACCCACATCTTGTGAATTCCATTAACATAGCTGTATCGTTGATCTACCGGAACATTGTAAGGCCTTTGGATGTCAAAATTCGACTCGTCTAGTGGTTGAGAGCTAAATCCAGCAGTTGGATCAACAGCCCCTATGTGCTGTACAAAGAGCCAAACAAGGCAAAAGTAAACAAGTACTTGACAATTCATTTATAGTATTTCAGAGCTCACCCAGATGATACAGGAACTACTTGAGATGGTTCATTATATAGTACTAAGCAAGATAGAAGCGCCATGTTATTAGTCATACTTCAGCAGACACAAATGCATTAGCAGAGCAGTTGTGTTACCATAATAGATTGATCATTTTCATAAAGACACTAGATTGATCATATAAGTAAGATTCAAGAACACGTTTTCTACTAAAATATTGCAGAAACATCGCGATGATCAGTTGAAATATCAAGGTGAATATACAGTGGCAGAGGCTGACCAACTATTTGTCTTTTTTCTTTATTATATTTCACTTCTTTCAGTTCCAACTTATATATACCAAGACAGTACACAACAATATTAGTGATGATCTTTTGTATTAGTTAATTCATCATAAGTCATAAGTTATCGATTAAAAAAATAACTTACAAAAAACTAAAAATACGATAAAAGTAAGAATGTCCTGATTCTTAATTTTTTTGTATTACTCTGTTTCATACACTTGTGAGATATGACAAACACACCCCTACTCTAACTGGTTTAAAATTTAGCACTAGTCCAACTTGTTTTGTTTCGAACTCTTCGGTTAACTTGATACATACACTCAAACAGCTACAAATTTTTCCGCTGTAAAAAGTTTGCACATAGTTGTAAAGGCATTGTCTGGCCTCTAGTTCAGGCGATGTTAAGGTTGTCATCACCATGCATCCACAAAACATCTACCCGGTAACTGACTTGAGCCAAATTTTGTAGTGTGTCTAGTTGATTTGCTAAACAGTTGTTGTGTTTAAACTTGAGCTCGATTAGATTTTAAATAATTTGCGAACTGTTGGGTAAATGATATCATGTACATGAGCATGTTGTGTATAACTTCTTTATTTTGTCCACGAAGCACCCTGTTTATTTTATCCACAATCAGCTCGCTAATTGTTTCCCAAACTATGCTTAAAGTAGTTTGCTTGTTGTGATCACAAGTTTACCTGGCAAGGAGTCATTTACTATTAGTAAAAGTAATTTTTGATGTATTAAAAAGTATGTAACTTATATGAACGATTGTTATATGTAACTGCTGATATCCTTTAATATATGTCGATTGAGCTATTCTGGCAAGACCATGTTAAAGTCATATTGATGTGGCTAGAATCAAATATTACCGAGGGAAATAAACAAGATTGAATCGGTTAATTATGTACTCTGTGTTTCTTGACCATTATGGATAGACACCCAGACAAGATCCACTCTCTTTGGAACCAGCAGTTCCATGCCACTTAGTTATTCAGGATCTGGATCCAATTTTTATATTAGTGGTTCGAGATATCAAGTATATCTAGGGTGATCCAACGAGCTATCAACTCTTGGACGCAAAATTTCAAATTTTACCCTTAAATGTCATCGATGTTGGGAATACTTTCCGGTTCCATATTCACGGAAGTAGTTCACACTACAAGAAAATCGCAATCAGACAACACTTACTAGACAACGGTCGGAAGAAAAAGTGTTGCCCGAATTTAACAGACAATGTTTTATTTTTTCCCTCGAAAAACTGTTGTCTGATCCATGTGTTGTACAACGGTTTTTAAACCGTTGTCTAAAAAACTCAATCAGACAACACTTTTTATATGTCGTGTTGTGCAAAACAATAACTCCATACAACGGTTTTATAAAACTGTTGTTTTAATAGACTTCAGACAATGCTTTAGAAAACCGTTGTTGAAATCAGACAAGTGTTTTTTGTGAGGTATTATGTAAAACATTTTCAGATAATGGTACAATATTGTATTGTCTGAATGAGCCCATCAGACAACGCTTTTTCAATGTCGTGTTCTGCAAAGAAAGAGGTTTATACAACAGTTTTATTAAACCGTTGTTTGAATAGACTTCAGACAAGTGCTTATTTTATAACGGTTTCACGTGGAAAACCGTGGTCTTCAATTAACTCATACAACACAATTTCTAAGAAAAACGTTACCTGTTTCACAGAAAATGACGAAAATTACCTTTTCATAATAAGACGAAAAATATTTTTAAACACATTTTATTAGTTTAGTTAAAAGAATACACAAAATAAATTTTTAAAATTTTAGTTTTTTTATACATAACGAAAAGAAAAAGATCTTAACATCCGTACGGTTGGATCATCGATTTTTTTTTTTTAATTTAATATAGAGCTAATTATAGTTTTATAAAAATCTCTAATGCTTACATCCGTAACTTTTAAACAAGAAATTATACTAATAACTCTTATTTTAACCATAAAAGTATCTACTAATTATTATCAATATATATTTGTATATATACATAATATAAATATATTTCTCTAAGTTGTAGCTTCAAAAAACCAAAATTCATAAAAAAAATGAATCGTTTTAATCATTTAAAAATATAAGAAAACAAACAATGGTTTTTACATGCAAAACCGTTGTCTTTACGAACTTAATACAATGGTTTTTTCCGAAAGTGTTGTGTCATATTATTTCATACAATATTTATTTTNATGGTTTTTTCCGAAAGTGTTGTGTCATATTATTTCATACAATATTTATTTTACAACGGTTTTATGTGGAAAATCGTTGTATTTGTTTAACTCATACAACACAATTTCTAAGAAAACCGTTATCTGTTTAACAGAAAATGACGAAAATTACATTTTCATAATAAGACGAAAAATATTTTTAAACACATTTTATTAGTTTAGTTAAAAAACACACAAAATAAATTTTAAAAATTTTAGTTTTTTTGTACATAACTGAAACCAAAAGATCTTAACATCCGTACGGTTGGAGCATCGAAAAAAATATTTTTAATTTAATATAGAGCTAATTATAGTTTTATAAAAATCTCTAATGTTTACGTCCCTAACTTTTAAACAAGAAACCATACTAATAACTCTTATTCTAACCATAAAAGTATCTACTAATTATTATCAATATATAT
>QRFB01000642.1:40805-53925 GCA_008931105.1 Oenanthe javanica | reverse complement strand
ATATATATATATATATATTATATTAGTATGTGTATAAATATTTCATGTTTATTATATTATATATATGTACAAATAAATTAATCAAATCAATATAAAATAATTATATCACTATCATAAAAAAGTATATAAAACTAAAAATAAAATATCTAAAATACATTATTATAATCAAACTTGTGATTTTTTGTAATCGTTTTGGTTAACTCTTTTTCAATATTATATTATATTTTAATCATATCATAAGTTTCATATACTAGTATTAAATATCTTATTGACAAAATAGTTAATAAAATTGTACCAAATATATACCCATCTTGATTTAACCATTGTTTAAATTATTTATTTTATTTAAATTTGCAACTCAATTTTAAGTAAATTTTATTTAAATTTACGAAAAATGTTTTTAAACACATTTTATTAGTTAAGTTAAAAAACACACAAAATAGATTTTAAAAATTTTATTAGTTTTTTTGGTTCAAACATGAGTTATGAGTTTGTTTTTATGTTTAAAAGTTAGGATGTACACATTGAGGTTTTTTATAATACTATAATTAGCTCCGTATTAAATTAAAAATATATAACACTAAAAATAATAATATTTATACTATAAATTTATATCCAAACTTGAGATTTTTTTGTAGTTGGTTTCATTAACCCTTTTTCTAATATTATATTTAGATTATATCCTAAATTTATATACTTCTATTAAATATTTTATATATAATATAATTAATGTAATTAATGTAATTGTACAAAATATTAAAATATCTCAATTTAACCATTACTTAAACTATTAATTTGTTTAAAATTGCAATTCATTATAAATGAAATGAATATTAAAATTTCCCCCTTTAACCCTCATTTTCCCCGCCACAAAATTTTCATTTCCCCCTTTTTCTCTATTAGCCGATTTCCCCAAAATTCAAACCCTAACTCTAAAATCCATTTTCATTTCTGTGAATCCACCCTCCACAAATGGTATCTCTCTCTATTTAGTACTATCTTTGCTAACCGGTACTCTCTCTCTCTCTCTGCCTCTCTCAATCTCATTGGTTCTCTATTTATCTTTTCCGTATATGTCTCTATGTGTCTCCATATATCTCCATCTCTTTGCTCTGTGTTGGATATTTGATTTTGGTTTCTCTGTGTGTGTGTATTTCTCTCTACTTATAATTTGGTATAAGTTGTGTTGATATTTGGTTTGGGTTCCCTGTGTGTGTTGATATTTGATGTGTATATAAAGATTTATATGGTCAAGAACTGAAGTTTTATTTATATATGATGAACAACTAAGTTATTTGATAAGATATTTGATAATATACTCTAGTTCTACTATCTTTAGTGTAATAGAGTTGAAATCTTTTGATTTAGTGTATCTTTGTATATACTAAAAATATTTATTTGATTTTATGTACCTCTGTTTTTACTTGTTAACTCTGTTTTTTTGTCTCATCTCATATAATAGTTTGCTTATAATATTTAGTTTAAAACTTCAATTTATTTCTAAGTCGTTTGTCAGATGATAGTTCTCCTCAAAGTTCTTATAGGCAACTCAGACACTCAATTTCCCATTTGACACTTTGGAGACATGGACTTGTTTCCCAAAATGATGTTTGCCTGGATAAAGAAGAAATGCAACAAATTGGTGATGTTTGCGTTGGTGAGATAAATCCTCTAGAAATGGCAGTGAATCAATCAAAAGAGGTCATAGAAAAGGCTGAAGCTACATGATCAACTGTCGACCAAGTTCAAGTAATGTCACTGCGTAATTATTTTTCATTTACTCCTCTGTTGCCTAGTGTTATAGTCGGGACAGTTGAAGCACGAAGTATTGTTGAGCCAATTCACAATATTGGAAAGAGGGTGAGCCATGCCAAGCATACACATGTCACAAATTTTGCTTCTATTGTGTTTTGATTTGTCCTTCTATTTTTACTTGTATCTGATCACATTAGATTAAGCCAAAACAAATTGATGCTAGAATGTGACTTGAACTTTTGTTATATTTTAGATTTTAGATAAGTTCACTATGTGCCTATTACAATGACTTAGTTTTAGTTTCCCAAAATTAGCATTAAGTGGTCACAAAGTATGTAAAACTATCTCTAAATCAAATGGTAATGAGTTGTGTATGTGTTTAGGTCTGTACTCGTTAATTAGGGTAATTATTTATGTATATCGTTAATGGTAATATTTGGCTCAAATAAGCTCGAATTAGCTGTTATAAGTAATATTTTGGATTATGTTTTGAATTTTTGTTTTTTTAAACAATCTGAATGATATATTTGTTTGGTTGTTTGTTGGATGTTATTAGAAGGAATGAATAACATAATCCAGTTACAATATTATTTTTAACTAGGTGAATTTAAAGAGTGAGATGATGAGTGGTCATAAGTATGGCCTTGTCTATGCAGGTGTTGCTTGAGTTGTGTTGATGAGCAGGTCAAGGCTTGCAGCTGGCTCAATAAAATTAGTCACTTTATCTTTGGTCCTTCTCTAACAAACTCGTCTATGTCAAGCGAAACATATAAAGAAGCGGTCTTGCAGGCCAAAGAACTTATCTTGGCTGGGAATATCATCAAAATCGTGCTCAGCCAGCAATTTGAAAGGAGAACTTTTGTTGATCCGGTCATTCGAAGTTTACAGAGCATTAATAATAGTCAATCCCAGTCCATATATGACTTATTTACAAGTCTGTATGTCTTTCAAAGAACATAATGGATAAGTTGTGCATGTCTTTAGTTAGTTCTATGGTTTTTTTTATTAACATTTATCATGCTAAGGACAGAAGGTGTATTCTTGTTGCATCAAGTCTAGAAATCCTGACACGTGTCAAGAAGGTATAAATGATTTTAACAACTCGAATCATCCTCTATAATCTTGTCTTCTTTTACTACTTTTTTGTTTGTCATAGTGCATTGCTTGGAAATTTTGTAAAAGCTTGCTGGAACCATCAGAAGTGGAAAACGTACACCAAAAGAGGACTACATGTTAGAGAACCAGCTTCTGCATGATGAAAAACAATGCGCTGAGCACATTATGCTTGTTGATTTGGGAAGAAATGATGTTGGAAAGGTAGAGGCTCCCAGTTACCTGTTTGAATGTAATTCCCATTTGACGACAAAGTTTTCTGCAACTACCTTCTTCAAATATGTGTATAGTGTATTGGTCAATCCCTTGAGATTGCTATATATGTAGAGACATGAGATTGTTATGTATGTAATTTTTACATAAAAATTGTAGATCAATTAGAAATTTTTATAGAGTTTGCATACACCATGGTTTTGACTGAAAAATGTGATGTATATAGCTTTGGCGTGGTGGCACTAGAAATCATGATGGGGACCCATCCAGGAGACTTCCTCTCGTCCTTCACAACTCACCAATTTACTCAGAAGAGACTGTTGAATGATGTATTGGACACACGCCTCCCGTGCCCAACAAGACAACAAGAACATGACATTACTCTTGTTTTGAAGCAAGCATTCATGTGTTTAAGCTCTAATCCCAAATTTCGTCCATCTATGATTGGTATATCTTCAGAGTTTTTACGAACTCCGAAGATTTTGGCCGAAAACTCTATCTATACCACTTCAGTTGAAAGCATGATGACAAGTGACGTGATTTAATTCAATATCCTAACTGTTATTATTTTGCCGTAATATTGAGCAAAATCCAGATTGTGTTGTTGACTTGTTGCCCACTATGTTTTGCTACAACTATTTTTTGAGTGATTGTTGTGTGCGTGCATTGTTAATCTACCTAAACATATGAAGTCTTTTAATACACGCATATGTGTGTGTCCTTGACTTGGCATTATGAAGTTTTTTATGTTGGTGCATATGTGTTATAAAGTTCTTTGAATTTGTACTTCTACAGAGCTTGCATAGTCAATGCTTGTGATTGAAAAATCACATGTTTTGCCGCCCAGGAAACTTCCGTTTGTCATCTAAAACTTCCTAATGCATTTACAGGAAACTTCTGTTTGTCATCTAAAACTTCCTAATTCATTTAGAATAGAATGTTCGGCATCTAACAGGACAGCAAGAGCATGACAATGTACACAAGCAAGAGAATGTTTAGATTATCTCGGGAGTTTTCAAAAACTAGAAAGACATTAACTGCAATTTTTATTCATTCCACTTTGGTTAAACAGGTTTATTGAATTTCTAGAGCAATTGTGAGCATGACACGAAATGATGCAATTTGATTCCGAATATTCATTAGTAATGTTATTATATATGTTCTTCCTAGAAATTTAATAACTATATAAAGGAAAATCGTTTATATGCAACTGACTGAGGTTTCAGTACGTTGGGCAGAATCGAATAAATGCAACTTCCATCGTTTGTGTTTTTAGTTACTCAAACGAATATGACTTGGAGATCTTGCTTATCATCAGTTGCAAGGCTTATTTCTTCATGACCTGGGGAAGTTAATTACTATTGTTATTTTGAGCTTGTAATATAAGTAGTCTGATCTTCCTTAATCTAACAGCGGTTTATTGTAATAGTTTGGAACCATCTGAGATATGGACTCAAATCTCTGTACACTTGTTTTTAAGCTATACTAAATTAGATACTAGAAACAACTCGTAATTAAATACTGGATATTGTCACTTGCAACATCTAGACCCCGCTAAGAATCTCCTTAAGCCATAAATAATGCTTTAAACTTTCCAATGACAACATAAAAGAAGCTAAACATTCTCTGCATTGTTTTACCAAACTCTGTTTTGTTAGAATAATATAAGATCCTGGTAAGTCAGTCTCCTAACACCTTGAAGTTTTAGGAGAACTGGTAACTTAATATGGTATCAGAGTTCAGTATTGTTTATGGCTTAGGTTTACAAGAAACTAAAAGTAATGCTAGATATATTTTTTTTAGTGGAGTATTTTGATAGAAATATTGCATACAAGGACATCATTAAATCAACAGATAAAATTCAAAAATATAGTGAAACATTGTGAACCAACTATCTGTATTCAAAATTTTGATGTAAACCTTGGCAAGATATATAATTACTTGTATAAAACCAAATTGGTGGCGTAAAAATGTTTGATATAGCTCGACATGAACAATCGGGTACAGTCAGTCAATAAATTAAAATCTGTAATTACAAAAAGCTGTCAGTCAGGCATTAAAATGCCACAAAATAAATATGTGAAAACAAACTCAATCATTTTTACATGAAATTGGCCAAGTTGACAAACAATTTATTTAATAGTATTAACGATTCTAATTTAATCTTGTATGTTTGCTTTAATTTTACGTCTGTGATAGTATGAAAGCTGAATATTAAATTTAGCATGGAGAAGACTGACTTGAGGAGAGTACGGCAGAGTGAAGACTTGAGTAAAATAGACTTGGAACACAAGCGATTCAGTACCAAAATATGGCATTGTGCTCCCGCACTTATTACTTAGCGGTGGAGGTGAATGCAAATAAGTCATCATCGTTGTCGATAACAAATACATTAGAACTAATATCAATTATACTATTTCTTTCTATATCAATATTTTGGTTTCAATCACAATTAATTATATAATACATATATTTTCTTTTCAAATCTGAAAATTTTAACATTCTAAATCTTCAGATCTGTTTTCGTTTCGTTCGGATTTGATTCATAACATCTGTATCTGTTTTCATATATTTCATATCTGAATTTCTGAACGATATTAATGTCACATGTGATGACTTTTTTACCTATATGGGCGATGACCATTTTTATGGCATTTTGACCATACATGTGGTGGTTATATGTCGTTTATGACGATTCCATGTCATATTAGATGACTTTTATTATGAATTGAGAGTTTTACGCTATAATTTTATACTATATATTTTGCTACACATTCATCGACTTATTTATTTTTGTTGGTTTATTTTTTATTTTTCAGATTTAATTGGATGAATTATTGTGTGTGGATGGAAGATGAATAGAAGTAAGATTTTGATACTCACTTGGATGGGAAGAATGGTAAAGAGAAGGTGGATGGAGATGAAAACTTGGATTTAATGGCGGAAACAACAAGATGTGACTAGTTTTTTAGCATTGGGGACTTAAAAAACTTCAAGAATTTCCAGTTTTTGGGCACTCTTTTTCCCATTTGAAGTTTTTTTCCATATGGCTTTACTCTTATGAGTTTTAACGAAACCCATTTTGTCGGATATAAAGGTTTTTTATTATCTAAATTTCCGGGAAATCTTTTTCTTATGGGTCGTTCGCCCCATGGATTGGTTAAGCATACCTTTGATTAGATAATATGTTTTTATTATCTTTTTGATGTATTATCGGATATTATTTATCAATAAAATGATTCTTCATTTTTCAAAAGCGAAGAGTACCGGATGGTGGGGGAATCAAATCCCTTTTTATAACACTTCTGAGGCGCCCCATTGTGAATGGGAAGCCATCTCTTGCAATGAGGAAGGTAGAGTCACTTCAATCTATGGAGGAGTATATACAGGGGATGAGCTTGGAAAACTCAACTTCTCTTCTTTCCCCTATCTCCAACAACTTGATCTCCAGTCCAGTGGGCATTATGGAAGCATACCTTACCATATTGGATTGCGTACAAAACTCAATTATCTCTATCTCAGCAGCAACAATCTCGATGTTAACATACCTTCTTCCCTGCTTAACCTCACTCAACTAAAGACGCTACATTTATCTCTCAATCTTCTTAGTGGGTCCATCCCCTCTTGAAAAAGTAGCTTCAACAATCTTGAATATCTAGACCTTAGTTTCAATCTACTCACCGGCTCCATTCCCTTGGATATTGGATAAATGAATACGCTCGAAACCGGAAAATTATTCTTCGTAATTCTAATGTACATTTTTGTTGCTTGCAAAATTATGATAGAATTCGTAAATAGGATAAACATTTCATGATTTTTTCTTAATTTAAGCAGTATGTTTTGCCGTGTCTTGCACTTGAAATCAATGTTCGATAATGATATTCCATAGAGCTACAAGACCGACTTGGACTACAGAGGGCACGCGCTACTAATTTACTTCAAAAGTACTTACAATCCGATATTTGCCAATAACAAATAAATGTAAAATAATTTGATGCTCGAAAAAAAGAACAAGACAAAGACAGAAGATTGAAAGAATATGCAATGGACGGTTAGAACAAAGGACTTAGCTAGAAATAGATTATGTACAATGTAAAATTATTTCTGTCTATTCTAGTTATAATTACTAGTCTGTGAAAACATATGCAAATGAGACATTGATATGGGCTAAAAGTAAGCCCTAAAGACCCAATTAATGTAATATTAATTAAACCTAGTTCGGTTCAAAAAAGAGGCCCATTAAATGAGGCTTGAAACCCTAATTATTGAATAAATTCGTAATTGATTAATTAGCTAAATAGACAGCTAATTAATTACATCAAACTGCAATGAAACTACTACAAGGAGTAGCCCTTAAGACACCTCGGTCAACAATGAAATATATTCCAACTTGGAAACTACTTCTATCACAAGAAGGATCCAGAATCCTTCAAGGAGGTGCCTTGTCCGCCAATGTTCCTAATTCTAATATAATTCTTAGACTCCCTATGTCTATATAAAGGGCTTAACCCCTCATTCTTAGAACTACATTTTGGCTTAATTCTCAATACACAACTGAGATACGTAGGCATCTTGTGAAGGCATAATTAAGCTATGAAACACAAGTACAACTATTAAAGCTCAATAAGCTGCGACACACATCGCAATTAATACACCCTAGATTTTATTCCATAACATTTGGCGTCATCTGTGGGAAGACAACATCAACCATGGTAAGAACACGAAGAGCTGATGGAGACATCGTCCCTGCCACAGGAGACCCGACTGCAATAATCCCACTTGATGAAACACAAACTACCGAGGTCCTCGATACCACTACTATTCCTACTGGAACCCAAGACCCTAATGCTCAAAGGCTTGGTCCGTTTCGCGAAATCGTCAACTCTATTAATCCCAAGGAAATCGCCCATGGATCCCACCCTCTATCTCAGGTAACTCAAACTCCTTTTTTTGCTACCGCTCCTCCTCATGCGCAAATTTCTACTGTTGTTATCCCTAGTACCACTATTGCCCAAACTAGGCTTGGACTCTCCCAAGCTTACCCCACTCCATACACCAGAAGGATGGATCCCTTACAAAACTATGGGAATAGAGAAGGAATTAGTGATTTCTCAGGACCATATTCAACTGATGATGAAAGCTCTGAAGGCACCGATATTAATCCTAGGAGAAGAAAGCCTGACAAGGAACCTATAGGAAGCCAATGTTCTCAGTCCCGTAGGACATTAGAACAAAAAATTGTTTCCTACGAGACTTAACTAAAAGAGCTAAAGAAAAGCTTAGGTCGACAGGACATAAGGCCAACCCCGAGGCGTGAAGCCCCCTGATATCATAAAGAGAGATGAAACCCCTCAAGAGAGGAGAAGGGAAACTGCAAGGGCTGATCCTACTGATTTGCTACCACTCGGAGATCCTGATGATCCGACACCACCCTTTACTAAAGTGATCATGAACGTTCACATCTCAAAAAAGTTCAAGATGCCCACCATCAAGACCTATGATGGGGCGGGAGACCCCTCAAATCACGTAAGAACTTTTTCGAATGCTTTGTTATTACAATCCATTAATGATGTTGTCAAGTGTAGGGATTTTCCTCAAACCCTGGGGGCATGGCCCAATGTTGGTATAGCCGGTTACCTCCCAACTCTATTGGGTCTTTGAAAGAATTAAGCAAATCTTTAATAAGCCAGGTCATAAGCGGAAGAGTGCACGAAAAGAGCTCAGCCTTGCTCATGAACCTGGAGTAGGGAAAGAACGAATCACTGAGGGACTACTTGAATCGTTTCACCAAGGAAGCCTCGAAACTACCAGACTTGGATGAGAAAGTAGCTATGATAGCCTTACAACAGGGGACAACTGACCCTTACTTCAAGAGGTCTCTGGCCAAGCATCCACCCGAGAACATGCTCCTTCTCCAAGATAGAGTAGAGAAATATATTAAGGCAGAAGAAAGCATGAAGAAAACCACTATACTAGTGGAGATAAATGGGAACAATAACAAAAAGAGAAAAGGCGAGCCCGGGACAAGTATTCTAAGACAGATAAGGATTCATAATCCCCTCCTAAGAAAAATAACTTGGGATCAAGATCCGTTGAATATACAAGGCTGAATACGCCTCGAAGCCAAATCTTGATGGATATTGAAAGGGATCGAGACCTGAGATTGCCTAAACCCCTAAAGTCTGATCCTGAGAAGAGAAACAAGAATGCATTTTGCCGATTTCATAATGATACCGGACATGACACGGATGACTGCACAGAATTGAAGGATGTAATCGAATTCCTTATCAGAAGATGAAAACTTTCTAAGTTCACCAAAGATGGAAGCTGTGATAGGTGCGATGATAATGGGAGAAATAATGATAATCGAGATAGTAATCCCCATCCTAGAAGGCCAGTTGTTAACATGATTTTTGGAGGACCTACAGCTGTAGGGAATTCAAGAAACTCCAGGAAAGAATACGCTAGAGAAGTTATGCAAGTTATAGGAGAAGCACCTAAACACGCTAGGATAGAGGTGGTCATATCATTTGATTACTCAGAATTGGAAGGGATAAATTTCCCCCATGATGATCCTCTCATCGTAGCCCCATTGATAGGAAATTCAGAAGTAAAAAGAGTCCTGGTGGATAATGGAGCATCGGTCGATATCTTGTTCTACGATGCCTTTGTGAAGATAGGGTACAATGATTCCCAACTAACCCCTTCGGATGTTCCAATCTATGGTTTTAATGGAGTAGATTCGAAAGTAGAAAGAACCATTCAACTACCAATGACAATGGGAAGAGAGCCTCAAGAGGCCACCCAGATGCTAACATTTCTGGTAATCAAAGCATCTTCTATGTACAATGCAATCCTTAGAAGAACAGGCTTGCATGATTTTAAGGCTGTTGCCTCGAGTTATCACTTAAAAATCAAGTTCCCCACCAGAAATGGCATTGGGGAGGAAAAAGGAGACTAGAGAATGGCAAGAAGTTACTATATGGCCGCCCTGAGACCCGATGGAGTCGGGGGGCAAGTCCTACCCATAGGGACATGGACTCTAGAGAAGACGAAGAAAGGAGGGGGAAGCCAGCTGAAGACTTGGTTCCAATTCCCTTACTTCCGAGAGAACCTGAGAAGGTCACTTATATTGGGGTTTCATTAGAAGAGCCTATGAAAGAAAAATTAATAAAGTTCTTGCAAGAAAACGTGGATTTATTTGCTTGGATAGCCGCTGATATGCCAGGGATTGACCTCGAAATGATCACTCATAAGCTTAACGTGGATCCAAGATGAAAAACGGTGAAACAAAAGAAGAGAAACTTCACTCCAGAAAGGAAAGAAGCCATAAAATAAGAAGTAGAGAAGCTCTTAGAGGCTAGTTTCATTAAAGAAATTCAATTTCCCGAATGGCTCGCTAACCCTGTGATGGTTAAGAAATTCAATGGCAAATGGAGAATGCGTGTAGACTTTACTGATTTGAATGATACATGTCCAAAGGATTGCTTCCCTCTCCCAATGATCGATGCACTTATAGATGCCACAGCAGGACATGAGATGTTAAGCTTCATTGATGGCTTTAGTGGATACAATTAAATCAGGATGCATGAGGATGACATTGCCAAGGTATCTTTTATCACTAATTTTGGTGTATTTTGTTATCTTGTTATGGCCTTTGGGTTAAAAAATGCAGGAGCCACCTATCAAAGGCTAGTTAGCAAAATATTCAAGCATCTTATTGGAAAAGCCATGGAGGTCTATGTTGATGATATGCTAGTTAAAAGCCTTGATAAGTCCGATCACATTGAACACCTTAGAGAGGCTTTCAAAGTGCCGAGGTACCATAAAATGATGATAAACCCCACAAAATGCGTTTGGCATAGGGTCTGGAAAATTCCTAGGAATGATGGTCTCTAAAAGGGGGATTGAGGCCAATCTTGACAAAATTAAGGCTATACTCGACATGGAACCTCCTGTTAGTATTGATGTCCTAGAGACAATACTTTTATGTTTTATTCAACACAATTAAAGATTATATTTTATTTAATTATTTAATTAATATTTATTATATCTTTATTTACAGCGTTATAAATTGAAAGCATAATAAATGTCCTTGGAACATTAATACGTATTATATATCTTTAAGTATGTGACTTAAAAATGAGATTATATGAATAGTATTTTATTCCTAAAATTCCCTAGTCGAGTATTATTATTTAAGGATAATAATAATGCAATAAGACTAGTATGTTTGTTTACAGATGACCACATCTCATTAGTCATTGGTATGGTGGTACTAAAGTTAAGAACATAAGTGCATGTCTCAATACATGACACTGGAAAGACCCGTCATGAGATTCTACATATTAATTAGTGTCATAAGAAATTCTCACTGTGATAATGATGTAATGGTCCTCTGACTTGAAATCATTATATTTCCATACGAGAATTAATATACTTTGATTACACTTAAAGTTACCTTTAACCGAGTAATGATAAAGGTGGACATTGGGTATGCTATGAATCGTATGAGAAATATGAATGATAGATATAGGATTTAACTCTCCGATTTTAGGAATGATATTATTGGCCACTTGATTGAGTGAGACTATGAAATGCATGGCCGTGCTCAAATATTGATTTGTTTGCTAGTCTACTCATTGATCAAGGAAACCAAGGTTAAACATTGAACAGGATGACACAATACATGTCTCGAGTTTGATCTATAATATAAGATTAAATGGATTATATTACATTGTACATTATTCACGAAAGGTTTAATTGAATCACCAATTATTATTGTTACTTGGGTAGCAATGATGTATTACTAGATGCCGCTCATTGTTTATAATTTTATTATTAGATAATAAAATTATTGTCAACGTAATAATAACCTAAAGGGTCACACACAAAGAACTTCGAAATGGAGCTTTATTTAAATTATGAATTTAGATATTTTAATTATTAGTTCGAATTTAATTATTAAATTAATTAAGTGGGATTTGATTAATTATATTAAAATTTGAATGTAATAATAACCCAAAATCAGAATGGGTTTGTAGAAACCCCATGGATTAGGGTTAGGCCCATTATCTCAAGCTCATATAAATACATGATGATGTGTTTGATGAGCCTCACTTTTGCAGTTCGTTTTTATTAAAAACCCTAGCAGCTCTACAACTGAGAGAGGCTAGCAAGTGAGAGAGAGAAGAGATAAATCGGGGTTGTTCTTGGCTAGTACCATCTTCGCTAATTGTTAGATGAATCGACGCTCGTGTAGATACCGTTAGAGAGTGATTCTTGAAGAAAGGACTACTGTGATTCGTTAAGAAAGGACCACCTATTAAACAACAATTCATAACGCTTCTAAGGTACAGACTTCATTCACCATAATCATTCATACGTTATACATGGATCCTGCGATTGGGTTTCGATAATTGTTGTGTTTTTTACATTAATTTCACTACATTTACATGCTCGAAACCCAAAAATGGTATCAGAGCTACGTGTATAATGGGATGATTTGGTTACGTGTTTTATGTATTTGATGCATGTATGCCTGTTTGATAAACTGCTATGCTACATTTTCATGTATATTCAATTTATAATCTGTTATAATGATTATTTATGATCTGCAATGTTATAATCTGTTATGACATGATATGTGTGATGAACTGTATGTATGTGATACAAGATACAGTCCAGGGAAGGTCATTGGAATCATTCTGAAGCGGTAAGAAACACAACTGTATAAGATGCAGGTTCTGTGAATAGTGAACACTACGCCATAGATGGCCTGATGCAACACTGCCATTCTGTTACATTTGACCCATTTTACGTTGCATTAGGCCTAATGCAACGCGATTTTGCCATTGCATCTGCGAGCGCTGCATTTGCTATCTAATGCAACGCTTTAGTTTTCAAATGTAACAGTAGGAAAAGTGTTGCATTAAGGCCCTAATGCAACGCTTTATTGGCCAAATGTAACAGTAGATTGCGTTGCATTAGTTTTCAAAAAAACTGATTAAATGGGGTCAAAAGGTGGGACCCACAACTG
>QRFB01000642.1:15099-29752 GCA_008931105.1 Oenanthe javanica | reverse complement strand
AAGGACATTTATTATCCTTTCAATTTATAACGCAGTAAATAAAGACATAATAAATAATAATTAAATAATCACATAAAACATAATCCTTAATTGTTTTCAATAAAACATTAAAAGTATTGTCTCTAGGACACCAATACTAACACAAAGATCATAGAATATCAGAAGAAATCTTCTTTCTACTACAACATAAGGGTTAAAGAAAGATTCTTCTGACAAGGAGACCTAGTTCTTAGAAAAGCTGAAGCTTCTGGAGTAGGCCCCAAAGGCAAGTTAGCCCATAATTGGGAAGGGCCTTATAGGATAAAACAAGTTAAGGGATGAGGATCATACGTCTTCGAAACCCTAGAAGATGTTGAAGTGCCAAGAACTTGGCATGCCTCAAACCTGAAGGTTTATTATATCTAAATAATTCGATGGTGAATTCTTATATTTAGTAGGAACCAAGAAGAAATAAGGTTCGATGAAACCACTAGGACGTAAGAGTCTTTCGCTCTATGTAGGATTTCCATTTTGTAAGGGCTATGCCCACTTTTAGCTTTGAAGGCACTATTAATATAAAGAAGTTTTTCTACCTTATGGCATTTATTAAACATGTTGTGTTTGGCCTAAGTTGGTCATCAATTGTATTGTTCTTATGTGCTTAAAAAGTATATTTACTAAGGCAAGATGAAAAACAAAATTTAGCTCATTTGGCATTCTGAGTAATGTCTAGTCTTATTTATTCTTTTATGCTCGAAAAGTATATTTTTATCAAATATGCTAAGGCATGAAAAAGAAAAGAACAAACAACTAAAAGAGTTTTCATAAATGAAGAGTCTTTGGAGTACATAATTTAAACAGAAAAAGAAAATACAAGGAATATATAAAGAAGAAAACTAGGGAAGATCCTCGATATCCTCCTCATCCCCCTCCTCATCTCCGGTCTTCTCCTTTTCCCCGATCTCCTTTTGAGCATTCTCCTCGGCCTCTGAGGAGTCAAAGATCTTGACATAATCATCCAAGGCCTCACCACCAAAAATATCACCAGAGTTATTTTTGCGGATGGTGGAGGACAAGGCCAAAGGCTGCCCCATGGGGGCTGGGAAGTCGGCCAGATCAAACAAGCCCAGATGCTTAGCCAAGATGGCATCAAAACACTTCCCTCAAGCTTGAGCACCGGCAGTCAAAAAAACCAGATCATCATGCTTATCAATAAAAGCATAAAATTCTTCCGACTCCATGTACTCGTTGATCAAGGCCTTTGTTGCCCAGATAAATAAACTGTTACAGAAGGGGGGTTGAATCTAATAGTATCAAATAATCGATTAAGAACATAAGTATGTAAAAGATAAACAACTTTGTATTAATAATGAATTGTATACAAAACTCTCTCAAGAAAATCAATGTTCTTAAGAGCTGCTAGGTTATGAGGATGATAATTATGTGTGTTACTAATAATGTTAACCTATCTTTGTATTTATATAGACACAACTACAAATCAAACTACAAATCAGATAATGATCAAAACAGCTTCCATAAGGTAATAGACTTGAATTTGATTTCCTTCTTTACTATCCAAATCATATTCTGATTTGTCTGTTTCTTTCTTGGATAAACTCTGATGATAAACTCTGTCGATTGATTAATCTCTGTTAGAGTATTTTCTGTTAGAGTAAATTCTAATTGAGTATTCTCTGATAGAGTAAACTCTGTCGACAGCTTCTAAACTCTGATGACGTCAACATCAGTGTTTGCATTTCCAACAATCTCCCCCAATTTATGCTTTATAATGTAAAACATAAATTTCACTAATAATGTCAGAAATCTTGAGACAAATGCATCAGAGTTTAAATCTTCATTTTTTTGACTTAGATCCTTTTGTAGGAAAAGTCTTCTTTCATAAAGTTATCCAACAGCTTCTTCTCAGCATTCTTCAGCAACTGACTCATCTCTTCCTTCAATTCTTTCATTTGTTCAGAAGAATCATCAATTTGGAATATTGCAGCTGTTAAGGTGTATATTGATGTCATTTCCATTCTATCATCTAAAGGAATGCAACAGGCCTTCTTTCCATCAGGATTTAAAATTAGTGTAGAAATTCTTAACACCATCTTAACCATTGCATCTCCTTTTGCCATTGCTCTCTCAGAATTATCTTCAAGTAGGTATCCTCGTTTATACTCCTCAGAGTTTATCATAAGTATCTTCTCATTCTTTTTCTTCTCATTTATTACTCCTTCCAGAACTTTCATCCATCTGGCAGTCACTTCATTCTCATCATTCAGAAGATAAAGAACATGTTCAAGTTCTTTAGATGACTTATGAATTAAATCTTCTTCTGCAATCTTCATTATTCTTCCTTTCTCTAAAAAGTACAGAAGCTTCTCTTTTTCTTGAGCACCATCAAAAATATCCCTTACTATGTTCACAGATATTAACTTGTCCAAATGTTCTTGGGATAACTCTTCCTCAGGTTTGTCTTTTAATGAGAAATGATCTATGAATGTGTTTGCTTCACCCCTGAAGACTTTAGCCTTTGAATCACCAACACCACCCTTGTTTTTACCAAGTCTGGCATTGAGAGTCAGAGTTTGTCTTTGTGTCCACAGAATATCAGGATTGTTCTTGCTAAACAGAGTTTGTTGTTCCTCTCTTCATCTTCAAAACTGAATCCACCTGGAAGAAAAGTTGTTCCTTACATAGTGAGAGGTGTTTTTGATTGGGCTGGAGCTTTCTTCTGAGTTGAAGTTGATCTTGTTCGAATTATTGGAGTTGGTTTTTCTTGAATGATTGATTTTGCAGTTTCAACAGGTTTGGCTTGGATAGGCTTAGATATAATTTTCTTTTATTGAGCAGGTGCCTTCCTTTGTAATGGAGTTTTCTTCACATACTTTCTCTTTTTCTGGACTTGAGCATTGTTAGTACAAGATTTCTTCAGTTCTTTCTCTACAGTAACTGGATCCATTCCTGGATTTTCTTTTTCAAACAGTTTTGCAACCAGTTTTGCATCTTTCAGAGTTTGTTCTTCAATCTTCTCAGGCATTTCAGCTTTTTCAAGTCTCTTTGCCAATTCTATATCAGCATCCATCAGAGTTTACTTATCAGAGTTTGTCTTTGAGATTGATGGAATCATAGTTTGAGAAGATATCAGAGTTTGTCCAGTTATCAGAGTTTGCTTTAGAGTTTGCTTAACATTCTTATGACTCCCATGATCATTATCATCAGGTTTGTCAGATTTTTGAATAGCATCCTCCTTGAATTTGTCTTGTGAAACCTTCTCCCCCTTTCTGACATCACGGCTTTTTCTTATTGTCAGGATATCAACAATTATGTGCAGCTTAGTTTGCATAGAAGCAACAGATGCAAAAAGAGTATCAACCTTAGCTTCCAAAGCATCCTGCCTTGTAGATACTATTTTGAGTTTGGATTCTAATGAAATTTGAGAAGTAGTGACAGAATTTTGAACAGATACACCAGTATGGCCAACAGATTCCTTAAGATCAGAAATTTCAGTTTGAAGACCCTTGGACAATACAGTAGTGGCCTTCATTTCATTAGAAATGATTTTCTTGTTAGCGTTGTTTATCAATTTATGAACATGTGGCCAGGAGACTACTTCATTTGCATATTTCCACGACATGTTCCAGACCCGTTGTCTATGAGAAGTTAGCAAGTCTGCCTGAGATAATTCTACTTTTGAGGTGAAATCTCTCTTTAAACCTTCAGAGTCTACTGCAGCTTCAATCTATCCTTTGAGTTTCTCAACAACCATAAAATCGGGATACTGCATTTTTAATCTTTCATGGGCATCATGGGCATTGACTGGCCATTTCTTAGAGTTATATCTTTGAAAGTAGGGAATTGAAAGATCTACAATTTCTTCATCTTCAAAGAGAGGCTCATCGGAGAATGTATTTGACTCATCAGAGTTTGCAGCTTTTTCAAAGTTTGCAAGAGCATCAGGAACAGGTAAACTCTGAGTACCTGCAATAGCAATAGAACAGCCTAAACCACTAGTTTCTTTTAAAGTAATCTCATTACTTCTCACAACACACATATCATAATTGTTAATAGTTAGATTTTTCTCACTAGAAGTAACTAAATTTTTTCTCAATTTTACCTCACTTTTTGCCAGATCTAGTGTTTGCCTCTCATTAATTCTATTTTTCACATATTTTACCTCAGACTCACTAGAAAGGCTCAACACACAATGTCCTACAGAAATAAGAGGTGGCTGAGAAAGGTTGTCTGCAGTTACATGATTACGGGTTCCCTTTGCAGGATTATTCATGATCATTCTAGCAGGAAAGGTAAAATATGAACTTAAACTATCAGAGAATGCAAATTTTGAAGGAAAGTTAGAGTTTATACCTTGAGTGGATGTAGAAGTTGATGTGAATGTTGTTTTCATAGGCTGGGCAGAAAGAGGTTGCACCAGAATAACATCAGAGATTAGCAATTGTTGTGCATTTGTAGAAGCAAAGTTTGTCTTCATCTGCATTGCTTGGTCAACAATCACAAAATTGGGGATTGGTTCTTGTGGGACCTGAGTCATATCATTAGCTGCTTCACCACTTTGAGGTGAAGGTTCTTGTGGGTTTGACTCTGCCATAGATTGGCCTTCAGCATCAGCAACGGTAGAATCTTCTAGCATTGTGGAATTGCCTGCATCCAAACTTTGATTGGATGGTTCTTGTGTGACTAGGGCCTTAACAACTTCTTCAACCCTTTGAGCTGAAGGTTCTTGTGGGTTGTACCCCTGATTCATGTTGGCTTCATATGATGGTCCTTCTGTAGCCTTGTCAATAGACACCTGCATTTTCTTCTTTCTGGTGAATAACCTGGAACCACCAGAGACTGAAGATGCTTGGCTGTTCTTTGCAGCCATTTCCTTGTCTATTTCTGCAAAAAGCCCATTCACTCTGTCATAAGAAACCTCCTTAATGATGTTCTTTAAAGAGTGCTCAGGAGAATTAGATACTAGCACTGGAGTAGTTTCTTTGGCAGCATTGGCATCAATAGTTGCATCACCATCATCACCAACTAACTCAGGTTGTACTGGCTCATCAGAATTTATCATAGCATCAGTGTTTATCAGATTGTCAGAGAATATGGGCTCAGAGTTTATGAGTGGAATGTGATCAGAGTTTATGCCTTCAGAGATTGCAGCCTTGACCAATCTTTTCTTTTTCTTCTTGGCTTCAGGCATTGGATTGACAGATAATGGCTTCATGAATGGTGCAGGAGGAATCTCAGAAGCCTTCTTAACTTTCTTCACAGGGAAAACTAGACCTTTAGAACTGTCATCCGAATTTGTGTTCATCAATCAATCTTCTTTTCTTTGGAGAAGACACAAAAATAGATTTTCCTTTTCTTTTCTTACTTGGCCCTTGGTGTTGAGTGGTTTGTGTTACAACTACAGTCTTTTGGGAGACTGTAGAGGTTGGCTGCAGTGTTTGGGAATCAGTGTTTAGAATTGGACTTGGGTTAGAATTAGAGATTGTTAAACTCTTATTCACAGTCACTGATAGAAAATCCCTCCCATACATAGTAGGCATTCTCTGATTTAAGAGAAGCCTGATCCATGTGGGATAAAACAAATTACAGAGTTTACCTGCAGCCTCTTTCTTTGAATCTTTCCTTGTTAGATCATCAAAGATTCTTTTATTCATACAAAAACTAGGTAAACTCTGATCATGCTCAGAGCTAACATCAGGCAATAGATAACTAAAAATTAACTGTAAAAATCTAGCAAAATAAACTGTATGCATATCATCATTGATTTTGCTAGCTATCTGCTTAATTAATAAACAAGGAAAATTAAAATTCAAGTTATGAGTCAGAGAATACCCAATTTGTTGAGACAGCGGCGGGATTGCATCAAAGTTTGTGCATTTGGCTGTGTATGCTCTTGTAATGCAATCAAAGAAGAAACTCCACTCTCTTCTCAAATTGGGCCTTGTGAGACTTCCCAACTTGGATAGGCTGCTTCCATAGCCGATTGATCTAAAGAACTCCTTGATATGTTCATCATCAACAATATCATCATATATGGCCACTTCAGGAAGGTGAAGAGCTTGACGAACAACCTGAGGAGTGATTGACTGAATGCCATTGCAATTGAATGTGATGATTGGTTCCTCATCATCATTGGTATTGTTGAACTTAGCAGTCGACCAGAGTTTGATCAGATATTGAGCAGAGAAATCCTTGGGTTCCTGAAGAGCATACCCAATATAGCTTTGTTGTAAAAAGTCCTGAACCACATGAAAATCTTGAGGTGCTTCAGCTGTAGTCAGGAGAGAGATATAGTTTGTGGTTGTAAATGAGTAGTTTTGGAATGAAAAACCCTTGGAAGCCATTGAAATACAAATATTGGAAGATTTGAGAAATTAGGGTTTTGAAAACGAGAGAGAAAGATAGGAATAATAAGATGCATGTGTATAATTCAAAGTGAAAATATGAATTAAACTATTCCCTCTCATTTGCATATACTATGTAGTGGGACACATGGCAATTTTTGATTTGTAGAGTAATGAGTAGTGTAATTCTCAAAGTACAACAAAGGTGTGTGTAACTGTGTCTAAATATGAAACGATTTTCGTGACAGACACACACCTTAATGATTACTCCTATCAGAGAATAATAAATATGATGACATAAAATTTAAATATGATGTCATAAATAATAACTCAGAGTTTAGCATACAGACTTATATCAGAGTTTATAGTAATCAGAGTTTGCATTCACGGTCAGAGTTTATCACATACTCTAACAGAATTTACCATAAACATTGATAGCCTGTGATCAAATAATAGTTTTTCCAAAGATCAGAGTTTACTGCTTGTTCTATCAGAGTTTACCACATACTCTGACAGAGTTTATCATAAACTCTGATTGTCTGCTACTTACCATCTGGAGTTGAGCCACTTGTCACCATTCCCAATTCAGAAACTAATCTTGTAAATGTTGCTTCACACAGAGGCTTGGTGAATATGTTAGTTAGTTGTTGATCTGTGGGAATAAAATGCATTTCAATTATTCCTTCCTCTACATGTTCCCTTATGAAGTGATATCTGATACTGATGTGCTTTGTTAGAGAATGTTGAACTGGATTTCCTATCATTTCAATAGCACTTTGGTTATCNCCTTCCTCCACATGTTCCCTTATGAAGTGATATCTGATACTGATGTGCTTTGTTAGAGAATGTTGAACTGGATTTCCTATCATTTCAATAGCACTTTGGTTATCACAATAAATAGGAATTTTGGAAAAGGTCAAACCATAGTCTAGCAATTGATATCTCATCCATAGAATTTGTGCACAACAGCTTCCTGCAACTATATATTCAGCCTCTGATGTTGATGTTGAAATTGATTTCTGTTTCTTGCTTTGCCATGAGACAATTCTTCCACCTAAAAATTGACAACTGCCACTTGTACTCTTTCTGTCAATTTTACATTCTGTAAAATCAGCATCTGAATAGCCTATTAATTTGAAGTCTGACTCTCTACAATAAGCCAAGATTGATAGTGCCCTTGAGATATCTGAAAATTCTTTTAACATCTATCAAATGAGGTTCCCTTGGATTTGCCTGAAATCTAGCACATAGACAGGTGGCAAACATGATATCGGGTCTACTTGCAGTTAAATAGAGAAGTGATCCAATCATTCCTCTATATGCTGTAATGTCTACTTGCTCTCTAGTGTCTTGATCAAGCTTGGCTGCAGTAGCCATTGGAGTTGTTGTAGATGCAGAGTCTTGCATTTGAAATTTTGTGAATTGATTCTTTGTGTATTTGGATTGATTTATGAAAATGCCTTCATCAGTCTGTTTAACTTGCAACCCTAGAAAATAACTCATTTCTCCTATCATTCTCATTTTATACCTAGACTGCATTAGCTTTGAAAATCTTTCACAGAGTTTCTCATTAGTGGAACCAAATATAATATCATCAACATATATTTGAACCAATAATAAATCCTTACCTTGANTTCTCCCATCATACTCATTTGATACCTGGACTGCATTAGCTTTGAAAATCTTTCACAGAGTTTCTCATTAGTGGAACCAAATATGATATCATCAACATATATTTGAACCAATAATAAATCTTTACCTTTATTTATGTAAAATAAGGTTTTATCAATTGTACCTCTTGTGAAACCACTTTCAAGTAGAAATAGAGCCAAAGTTTCATACCAGGCTCTTGGTGCTTGCTTGAGTCCATATAAGGCTTTATCCAGTCTGTAAACATGATTTGGATATTTTAGATTGACAAAGCCAGGTGATTGTTCAACATATACCTCCTCTTCAAGTTCTCCATTTAGAAATGCACTTTTAACATCCATCTAGTAGACCTTGAATTTCTTGTGTGCAGCATAAGCAAGAAAGATTTTGATTGCTTCAAGTCTAGCTACAAGTGCAAAGGTTTCATCATAATCAATACCTTCATGTTGAGAGTAACCTTTGGCAACCAGTCTTGCTTTGTTCCTTGTAATGATTCCATCAGACTCTATCTTGTTTCTGAACACCCACTTTGTGCCAACAATAGATCTGTTCTTTGGCCTTGGAACTAGGGTCCAAACTTCATTTCTTTCAAACTCATTCAATTCTTCCTGCATTGCAGTAACCCAATCTGCATCCTTCAAAGCATCTTCAACCTTCTTTGGTTCTGTTTGAGAAAGAAAACTATGGAATAGACATTCATTTTGAGTAGTTTTCCTTGTCTTCACTCCACTTTCTAGATCACCAATAATTAAATCAGGTGTGTGATCTTTGGTCCATTTTCTTGGATGTGGAAGATTTCTTGAACTAGATTCTCCCCCATGATATGTGCCTTCATAGTATGATTCCTCTGTAAATGCTGATCTTCCCCCTGAAGTTGTTCTTCCATCAGTGTTTGATGTCTCAGAGTTTATGTACTCAGAGTTTGAGGTCTCAAAGTTTGTGGTCTCAGAGTTTAGGGCTTCAGAGTTTGTATTTTTCAGAGTTTGGTCAGACTCTGAAATTTCGATAATTGAGGTTTGTTCTCCCATTTCAGTAAATGATTGATGTTGATCCCCCTTAACATGTGCAGTTTCTTCAATTACTGTTTCAATTATTTCTGAATCAGAGTTTAAAGAATCAGAGTTTACCTCACCAGTGTTTGGTTGAACAGAGTTTATTTTCTGCAGTTCATTCTCAAATCTCAGAGATTCATGTGCATCTTCATAATGTAATCCAGCTATTTTCCCTTCATCAAAAGAGACGTTAATTGATTTCATGATTGTTCTTGTCCTTAGATTGAATACTTTGAATGCCCTTGAAGAGGTTTTAGAAGTTGTTGCATATCCAACAAAAATTCTTTCATCTGCTTTAAGTTCAAACTTCTTCAATTGTTCAGGATGTGTTTTGAGAATAAAACACTTGCTTCTAAAAATATGAAAAATACTTAACATTTGGATTTCTTCCCTTCAAAGATTCATATGAAGTGATTCCATGTTTGTTTATTAAAGAACAATTCTGAGTAATGTATGCAGTGTTCACAGCTTCTGCCCAAAAATATGTAGGTAACTTTGCTCCTTCTAGAATTGTTCTTGCAACTTCAATTAGAGTTCTGTTCTTTCTTTCTACTACACCATTTTGTTGTGGTGTGCCAGGTGCTGAGAATTGTTGAATAATACATTTTGTTGAGCAGAATTCCTCTATTGCGTAGTTCTTAAACTCTATTCCATTGTCACTCGTTAGATTCTTTACTTTGTGAGTTGATCCATTCTCAATCATTACAATATGATCAAAAATCATTTTTGCAGTTTCATCCTTCTTTTGCAAAAAGTATACCCAGGTAAATCTAGTGTAATCATCAACTATCACCAGAGTATATTTCTTCTTTCCAATGGACATAATATTGGCATGACCAAATAAATCAAGATGCAATAGATGAAAAGGTTGATCAATTGAATTTTCAGTTTTGCTCTTGAAAGATGTCTTCTTTTGTTTGGCCTTTTGACATGAATCACAGATTCCATCAGGATGAAATTGAACTTTTGGAAGACCTCTAACTAGATCCTTTTTCACTAATTCATTTATGTTTCGAAAGTTCAAGTGACACAGCTTTTTGTGCCAATTCCATCTTTCCAAGGATGATGCCTTTCCAAGTAGGCAAGTTAAGGGACCATCAGAGTTTACCTCCAAGCTAGCTTCAAATAAATTATTATGTCTGTGACCAACGAGTACCACTTTGCTAGCCTTTTTTGCTTTTTACTTCACAATATGTTTCATGAAATTCCACAGAATAACCTCTGTCTATCATTTGACTCACACTTAACAGATTATACTTGAGTCCTTCAACCAGAGTTACATTTTCAATGATGACATTTCCAAACACAATATTGTCATATCCTAGTGTTCTTCCTATGTTGTTATCTCCATGAGATACCGTTGGGCCAGCCTTCTCCTCAAACTCTGAAAACAGGGATTTGTTTCCAGTCATATGCGCAGAACATCCACTATCAATCACTAGGATATTTTTCATATTTCCCTGCAATCAGTAAATGTAACTTAATTAGAAGGTTTGGGGACCCAAAGTAGTTTGGGTCCTTTCTTTGAAAACTTGTTAACTTTTTCCGCAGAAGTACTTTTATCAGAGTTTGTGTTAACAGAGTTTACATGATCAGATTTTGCATTCACAAAGTTTGTACTGTCAGAGTTTACACTCCTTTTATCAGACTTTATTACATATATTTGCTTGACAGTATGTTTTGGAGAAATATTTGTTTGAGGCAATGGTTCATGAAAACTCTAATACAAACTATGATATTCTTTACATGTATAAATGGAATGCCACAAACTACCACAGTGAAAATAGGGATTTTGTGGTTTATATCTAGTTTGTTTTCTAGCCTCTGAACTAGGTCTATCAGTTTTCTTCCTTTTATTCTATTTGCAGTCAATAGCAAGGTGATTAGAAATACCACATGTGAAACAGGTTTTTCTAGGAGTATCAGGAATATTCATGTAGTTATTCTACTTAGTAATTCCTATTTTGCCATTCCTATTTCTTTTCACCTTTTTAGGCTTGTTTTGGTTTGTGACTTCTTTCAACTTTTCTTTAAGTTGCTTCTGTGAAAGTAATCCTATATTGACAGGTTTATTTTCTGACACGTTATTCTTTTTACCTTTGTTATTATTAGAGCATTCACTAGATGTAGTTTTCTTGTCATTGCTAGCTCTAACAAATTTCACAGGTTCACTCAATGTTCTTTTTATGTGTGCTTTAGTGTTTGTTTCTTTATCAGATTCATAACCTAAGGCATATGTCCAATTCTTTTCAGAGAGCATTTGTTGGACTTTCTTGCCAGAGTTTGTCCAAACTCTGAAGGTCTCTTTTTCTTTAGTTATCTCAGATTTCAAATATTCAACTTGAATTTCTAGTTGAGTTTGCATGTGAATAGCATTCTCACAGTCCTTCTTAGTACTAAGCATGTATACAAGTTCAGATTCAAGAAAATCATTCCTAGCATTCAGAGTTTGTATTTCAGATTTTAATCTTTCATTCCCAAGAGACTGTTATTTAAAGCTAACAAGCAAATTTCTAAGAAAAGACTTTAACTCATGGATATTTTCGGTATTAAAATCGAAGACAGAGTTTGGTACCTTGTCAGAGTTTGGGATGGTAGCATCAGAGTTTGCCATGAGAGCACAGTTAGTTTCCTCATCAGAGTCTGAGGAATTCATCCAATCTTTCTTTGATGTGATGAGTGCTTTTACAGATTCCTTGTTTTTGCACTCAGTAGCAAAGTGCCCCATCTTGTTACACTTGTAACACTTGACCTTCGATTTATCAAGATTTTTTTATTTTACATCTCTATCTTCTCTTTTTATGAATCTCTCTTTATTCTCTGATTCTCCATGCTTCTTCTAGAAGTTTCCTTGCTTCCTAAATTTCCTGTACTTCATCTTCTTGAAGCCTTTGACAATCATGGTAACCATCTTCATCATGTTAGAGTCAGTGAAGTCATCAGAGTTTACATCAGAGTTTGCCTCAAACTCTGATTCACTACTTTCCTTAATTAGTATAGCTTTTCCTTTTCTTGTTAAGACTTTTAAAACTTTCTCTTTTGGTTTTTCAATCTCTGTCTCAATATTCAAGGCAACAGACTTTGCCTTGCTACTTTTTCTATTCTTTCTTTGCTGTAATTCCAGATCATGTGTTTTCAATCTTCCATAGACTTCATCTAGAGATATCTCATCCAAATCAGCCATATCTCTTATTAAGGATGTTTTTAGATCTCATTCTTCAAGAAGAGCCCTAAGGAACTTGGTATTTGAATCTTCATTGTCATACACTTTATCCACCAAAGCTAAGTTATTCAACAGAGTTAAAAATCTGTCATAGATATCTGTAAGGGATTCATTCTGTTTTGCCTCAAAATATTCATATTCTTGAATTAGCACATATTTTCTGTTTTTCTTGATTTCCTTGGTTCCTTGGCATTGAACCTCTAGTGCATCCCAGATTTCTTTTGCAGTTTTGCATGCAATTACCCTGTTAGACATCACAGAATCAAGATTGTTATGCAGTATATTCCTTACCTTTGCATCTTTGAGGACTTCAAGTTTTTCTTCATTGGTCTATTCTTTCTTGTCCTTCAAGGTGTAATACTCAGGGACTTGTCTTCCTTCCATAATTGTAGATGGCACTAGTTTGGTTGGTAGATACTGACCTGTATGGATTCTGTCTAAATAATCAGGATCAGTTGCTTCCAAGAACATCATCATCTTTACCTTCCATGTAGGGTATTCAGCCTTCTTCAATATTGGAATCCTGATGCTTTCATACTTGTTTCCAGACATGTTTATTATGATCTTTCAGTTGTAATTAACTGTCTGCTCTGATACCAATTGTTGCCCAGATAAATAAGCTATTATAGAAGGGGGGGTTGAATGTAATAGTACCAAATAATCGATTAAGAAAACAAGTATGTAAAAACATAAACAGCTTTGTATTAATAATGAATGGTATACAAAACTCTCTCAAGAAAATCAATGTTCTTAAGAGCTGCTAGGTTATGAGAATGATAATTATGTGTGTTAATAATAATGTTAACCTATCTCTATGTTTATATAAACTCAGTTACAAATCCAACTACAAATCAGATAATGATCAGAACAGCTTCCATAAGGTAATAGACTTGAATTTGATTTCCTTCTTTACTGTCCAAATCATATTCTGATTTGTCTGTTTCCTTCTTGGATAAACTCTGATGATAAACTCTGTCGATTGATTAATCTCTGTTATAGTATTCTCTGTTAGAGTAAACTCTGATTGAGTATTCTCTGATAGAGTAAACTATGTCGACAGCTTCTAAACTCTAATGACATCAACATCAGTGTTTGCATTTCCAACAGCATTCTTCCCGGCCCTTAGCTCTTGCAGCTCAGCATGGGCTGCTATCAATTCCTGGTCTTTCTCGAGCAGCTTCTTCTCAAGTGAGGTCACCTTCTCATCGGCCTTAACTTTGCCCCTCCTTTGGGCCTTCTTAGAGTAGCGCCAAGTCTTCGCCTGATGGGCCATGGTCTGGAAGTAAGTATTGACCTATTCAACAGGCCTTTAAGTCAGAAAAAAAATGGGAAGACATGAAGAATGACCAAGTATGAATAAAGTTAAGAAAAAATATTGGTCCATAACATAGCAACAGCCTGGGCCCCGAGAGTCTCAGCCTCTTCGATGTCCGTTTTCAGGATGATCTTGGACTTGTCAGCCGGAGGAATAACTTTCCTGGACCAGTCGACGGAGTTTAAGGTACTCCCGACGACGGTGTCTTTCTTCCTTATGCCCCAGCTGGGCCTCCACACCGCCATAAGCGGGTCCTCCTCCTCCTCACGAGGCCTCTTTCCTCTAGCTTTGTTTTAGGCCCCTTCACAAGGTTGAAGAAAGCCCGGAAGATTAGGCTCCTTGATTGGGCCTTCAAGAGCCTCGCGAGCTTTGCGCATTGTGGGTCTCTTGATCACCCACACCCAAGTGGAAATTGATATTTTTACCAGCTGCAAAATAAACCAGGAAATAAAAAATTAGACTCCGAAAAATTGGGAAAAAGAAAATTGAGATAAGGAAATTACCATTGTCAAAAACATTAGAAAGGCCCACGACCTTTAAAGAAAACTCCTCTAAAAGCTTCATGTGATGGGTCTAGCCCCTATCTTGGCCCAAATCTGCGATTATAAGCTTATCTTCGGGAGACAATTGGATCAGGCCCGCGTTCTCGTCTTTAACTTTACAAAATGTGGGCTTAAACAGGGTTCCCCAATCGCCGCCTTCCCACTCCAAAAATAAAAAGTTCCTCCTCCATTCTTGGTTCGAATCGAGCAAAGACTTATTGCTGAAAATGGGGGATACACCTTGCCTATGGCTAATGTAGACCCAACCCAACATCGAAGTTGGGCTATTATTGAATTAAAAAATACTTCTAAAAACTGCTACAGAAAAGGTGTAATTTTTCCTAAGACACAAGACCATGAAACTGTTGGGTTCCGAGGCATAAAACGCAGCGGATAAACGTAAATATACTATTCCTCTAGATGCTCTATGTGTGTGACCCTATAGGCTATTATTTAATTAGCAATAATTTTATTCTCCAATAAAATTATAAACAATGAGCGGTATCTAGTAATACATCATTGCTACCCAA
>QRFB01000642.1:278-14669 GCA_008931105.1 Oenanthe javanica | reverse complement strand
GTGTATCATGATTCTAAGGACATTTATTATGCTAACAAATATATCGCAGTAATTAAAGTCATAATAAATACGTTTATTGAATAATCATATGACATAAAGGTTTATTTAAAAGAAACATTGTATTGCCTCTAGGGCACCTACACTAACAGAAACATAGAAGGGTCTGCCACGAGTTCGGACTTAATTGACACGGGCTGATCCTAACTTCAGCCAAAAGCCTAACTATAAACTCATGGAAAGGAAATCTAAGCCCACCTAAGAGGGCATCCCTAAACACACATAACCTATTGGGCCGCCAATGACATGCCCGATCACCAGGCTCGGCTAAAACAAACTTATAACTGGAAGGTAACTTGTACAACTTTGTGAACTTATCACAGTGAACCTGGTTGGTGAAAATACTCGTATACCTAAAGGCATCCAACTCTGCCAAGGTGGGGAATTCATCACCAATGGTTTGCAATAAATCAGAAACTGAAGAAAATATTGGGTTTACAATGACTACCTTACCTCTTTTGACCGCCCTGGCAAGGAGTTTCTGTTGAGCACTATCTTGGTCCGCCGTTGATGTTCAATAGATAAAATTTTAGAAAAGATGAAGGTTGATCGGAGAAATAGCCTGAAAACGCCCTTACTAACGAAACTCTAGAGAGAAATTTTTAGAAAGAAATTTGATAAGGAAGTAAGAAGTGAAAAATGAAGTTCTCACTTCACTGATTTATAGCAGAAGGAAACGGTAACTCAACCGGTAAAGAACCTTCCATAGCCAGTAAAAATAAGGCCCAAAAACGAATTAGGCCTAGCAGGCCTTTGGCCCAAAAATCGACGTGGACTAAGACCACCAAAATGATTTGTGAGAAATTTAAAATTCATGAGCCAGGGCCCATTAACTTCATAAATCATCAAGTATCGATCAAGAACCCTTGTCGACTCGAAGTCAAAAGATGGCCCAAAAATGACCAGGAACTCCCGTCGACTAGAAGCCAAAAGATGGCCTAAAATCGACTAGGAACCCCATTCGACTAAAAGCCAATTGATGGCCTAAATTCGACCAGGAGTCCCCATCGACGAGAGTCTCAGAAACGACACAAAAATGACTAGGATCCTAGTCGAAAATCGACTAGGAACCCTGTTCGACCAGGACTCCAAGGCATCTTAGAATCGACTAGGATCTTAAGTTGAAAATCGACTAAGAACCCTGTTCGATCAGGACTCCAAGACAGCCTAGAATCGACTATGATCCTGGTCGAAAATCGACCAGGAACCTTGGTCCACCAGGACTCCATGGCAGCCTAGAATCGACTAGGATCCTGGTCGAAAATCGATCAGGAACCCTGCTCGACCAGGACTCCCAGAGAAGCCTAGAAATGACCAGGATCCTGGTCGAATTCGACTAGGATTCCTGGTCGAAAATAACTCAGAAAGATGCTAAAAAATTTATTAAAAATGATTTAAATAGCAAATAAAATTCTCTAAAAATAGAGAAAAATTCCTAAAAATTAAGGAAAAATACTTATGGGTATAAATAAATTATGGAAAATTCTTTAAAAATAGAGGAAAATTCCTAAAAATTAAGGATAAATACATGTGGGTACAAATAAATTTTGGAAAATTCTTAAAAAATAGAGAAAAATTCTTGAAAATTAAGGAAAAATACCTGTGAGTATAAATAAATTATGAAAAATTCTCTAAAGATAGAGGAAAATTCCTCAAAATTAAGGAAAAATATCTATGGATACAAATAAATTATGGAAAATTTTCTAAAAATAGAGAAAAATTCATAAAAATTAGGGGAAAATATATGTGGGTACAAATAAATTATTGAAAATTCTCTAAAAATAGAGGAAAATTCTTAAAAATTAAGGAAAAATATATGTGGGTACAAATAAATTATGAAAAATTCTCTAAACATAGAGGAAAATTTCTAAAAATTAAGAAAAATACGCGTGGGTACAAATAAATTATGGAAAATTCTCTAAAAATAGATAAAAATTCTTTAAAATTAAGAAAAAATATCTGTGGATACAAATAAATAATGGAAAATTCTCTAAAAATTTAGAAAAATTCCTAAAAATTAAGGAAAAATACCCATGGGTACAAATAAATTAGAAAAAATTCTCTAAAAATAGAGAAAAAATCCTAAAAATTAAGAAAAAATATTCGTGGGTACAAATAAATTATGGAAAATTCTCCATAAATAAAGAAAAATCCTTGACGATAAAATAGAGTTTAGCAAAATTATAGAAGACATAAAAGAGAACTTCAACGATAAATTTATGGATCTTAACTCCTACAAAGTGTTACATACTTTACCGAAGTTGGGGGGGCAAATGATATGGGCTAAAAGTAAGCACTAAAGACCCAATTAATATAGCATTAATTAGACCTAGTTTGGTTCAAAAGAGAGACCCATTAAATGAGGCTTGATACCCTAATTATTGAATAAATTCGTAATTAATTAATTAGCTAGATAGACAGCTAATTAATTACATCCAACTGCAAGGAAACTACTACAAGGAGTAGCCCCAAGACACCTCGGTCAACAAGGAAACATATTCCTACTTGGAAACTACTTCTATTACAAGAAGGATCCAGAATCCTTCAAGGAGGTGCCTTGTCTGTCAAGGTTCCTAATTCTAATATAATTCTTAGACTCTCTACGTCTATGTAAAGGGCCTAACCCATCATTCTTAGAACTTCGTTTTGGCTTGATTCTCAATACACAACTGAGATACGTAGGCATCTTGTAAGGGAAGAATTAAGCTATGAAATACAAGTGCAGCCAATAAAGTTCGATAATCTCCGACACACATCGCAATTAATACACCCTAGATTTTATTTCATAACAGACATGTTATCTATATAGTTAAGTGCACAGCTTCATAGGCTAGTAAGTTCAATGGAACTATTATTCATTCCTTGTTTTTTTACTCTCAAGAACAAAAGCTGAAATTCACACTTGAATTTCAGATTTGTAACAATTTCTTTCTAATAAAAGATTAGATTGAAAGATAATTTTTTTTGTGTCTATTCAAAGCTTTAATTTCCGCATCTCTCATAAAGAATCATACACTTATAAATTAAGCTACAAAGTCAGTTAAAAGATTCAAGTTATATACATTCGCAATTCAGAAAAAAAATCAACATATACATTCACCCCCTTATGAACACAAGTATGTAGAATGGAATATTGTTTTGTATTAATAATGAACTTGAATACAAAACTCTCTCAAGATATAAAGTTCTTAAGAGCTGCTAGGTTACAAGATATTGCTTTTATGAATTCGACATTGAATTATAACCTATCTCTGTGTTTATATAGACACAACTACAAATACAATTACAAAACAGATTATGATAAGAATAAATTTAATAAGGTAATTAGACTTGCACTTGAATTCCTTCTTACTATCCAAATCAGACTCTGATTTGTCTGTTTCCTTTTCTGGTAGACTCTGAAGCTAAACTCTGTCGGTTTGTCATTCTCTGATTTGAGCATTCTCTGTTAGAGTAAACTCTGATTGAGTATTCTCTGATAGAGTAAACTCTGACCGACAGCTTCTGTAAACTCTGATGACGTCAGCATAAACTCTGTTTTAGTATTCTCTGACAATCACCAGTGTTTGCATTCCTAACAAAATATATTATAAAAATAAAGTATGTTTAAATTGTATGGCGATCAGGAGATGGACACTAGAAATTCATTAAAAATATCATTTTTGTTTCCAAAAATGACCTATTAGCACTAATTTTTAATTTATTTTAAAATTCATGGACCACGGCCCATTAACTTCATAAATCATCAGGTATCGACGAGGAACCCTTGTAGAGTAGAAGCCAAAAGATGGCCCAAATACAACCAGGAACCCTTGTCAACTTGAAGCCAAAAGATGGCCTAAAATCAACCAGGAACCCCATTCGATTAAAAGCCAATTGATGGCCTAAATTCGATCAGAAGTCCCCATCGACTAGAGTCTCAGAAATGACACAAAAATGACTAGGATCCTGGTCGAAAATCGACAAGGAACTCTGTTCGACCAGGACTCCAAGGCAGCCTAGAATTGACTAGGATCTTAGGTCGAAAATCGACCAACAACCCTGTTCGACAAGGACTCCAAGGCAGCCTAGAATCGACAAGGAACCATGTTCGATCAGGACTCCAAGGCAGCTTAGAATCGACTAGGATTCTGGTCGAAAATTGATCAGGAACCCTGCTCGACCAGGACTCCCAAAGAAGCCTAGAAACGACCAGGATCCTGGTCAAATTCGACAAGGATTGCTGGTCGAAAATAACTCAAAAAGATGCTAAAAAATCATTAAAAATGATTTAAATAACAAATAAAATTCTCTAAAAATAGAGGAAAATTCCTAAAAACTAAGGAAAAATACATGTGGGTACAAATAAATTATGGAAAATTCTCTAACAATAGAGAAAAATTCCTAAAAATTAAGAAAAAATACATGTAGGTACAAATAAATTATGGAAAATTCTCTAAAAATAGAGGAAAATTCCTAAAAATTAAGAAAAAATACCTGTGGGTACAAATTAATTATGGAAAATTCTCTAAAATTGAGGAAAATTCCTAAAAATTAAGGAAAAATACATGTGGGTACAAATAAATTATGGAAAATTCTCTAAAAATATAGGAAAATTCCCTTAAAAATTAAGAAAAAATACTCGTGGATACAAATAAATTATGGAAAATTCTATAAAAATAGTAAAAAATTCCTAAAAATTAAGAGAAAATACCCATAGGTACAAATAATTTATAGAAAATTCTCTAAAAATAGAGGAAAATTCCTAAAAATTAAGGAAAAATACATGTAGGTACAAATAAATTATGAAAAATTCTTCATAAATAAAGGAAAATCCTTGAGGATAAAATAGAGTTTAGCAAAATTCTAGAAGACATAAAAGAGAACTTCAATGATAAATTTGTGGATCTTAACTCTTACAAAGTATTACACACTTTACAGAAGTTGGGGGGCAAATGATATGGGCTAAAAGTAAGCCCTAAAGACCCAATTAATGTAGCATTAATAAGACCTAGTTCGGTTCAAAAGGGATGCCCATTAAATGAGGCTTGAAACCCTAATTATTGAAGAAATTCGTAATTAATTAATTAGCTAAATAGATAACTAATTAATTACATCTAATTGCAAGAAAACTACTACAAGAAGTAGCTCCCAAGACACCTCGGTCAACAAGGAAACATATTCTTACTTAGAAACTATTTCTATCACAAGAATAATCCAGAATCCTTCAAGGAGGTGCCTTGTTCGCCAATGTTCCTAATTCTCATATAATTTTTAGATTCTCTACGTCTATATAAAGGGTCTAACCCCTCATTCTTAGAACTACGTTTTGGCTTGATTCTCAATACACAACTGAGATACGTAGGCATCTTGTGAGGGCAGAATTAAGCTACGAAACATAAGTACAGCCATTAAAACTCGATAAACTCTGACACACATCGCAATTAATACATCCTAGATTTTATTCCATAACAGACATGTTGTCTATATAATTAAGTGCATAGCTGCATAGGCAAGTAAGTTCAATAGAACTATTATTCATTCCTTGTTTCTTTACTCTCAAGAACAAGAAGCTGAAATTCACACTTGAATTTTAGATTTGTAACAATTTCTTTCTAATAAAAGATTAGATTGAAAGTTACTTTTTTTTAATCTATTCAAAGCTTTAATTTCCGCATCACTCATAAAGAATCATACACTTACAAATTAAGCTACAAAGTCAGTTAAAAGATTCAATATTATACATTCGCAATTCAAAAAAAAAATCAACATATACATTCACCCCCTTATGAGTTTCATACAACTCATATCTAGCAACTTTCTTCTTCTAATCTTACAAATATTGAATAAGATATACTTATGTTATTTAGATCAATTAACTAGCAACATATCTAAACAAAGAATTAGCCATAAAATTTTATATAATTCTAATTATAAAATATTTATATAATGATATTAAATTTATATATTTATAAATTTAATTTATTTATTATTTTAATTAATATCAATTATATTGTTGCACAAATAAATTTATGAAATTAATTATTAAATTTATTTTAATTATATTTTTTAATGTTTTTATAATTCAAATAGAAAATGGAGTAAAAACACAAATTTATGAATATATAGATAAACTTTTTTTACTAACTAAAAAAAGAGTTTTGAATTTATCAGATATATTTTTAATGTAAATTAATTATCATAATTTGAGCAGTATGTTTTGCCGTGTCTTGCACTTGAAATCAATGTTCGATAATGATATTCCATGGAGCTAGAAGACCGACTTAGACTACAGAGGGATAATGATATTTCAATGTTCATTTACTTGCCAATATCAAATAAATGAATATAATTCGATACTTACATACACACCGCGTAGAGAAGACTGATGTGTTAGACTACAACAGAGAGGAGGGAAGATTTAGGAGTCATTTGATAACTTCTTAACGGAGTTCAACTGAACTGAATGAGGGAAGATTTAGGGGTCCATTAAGATCATTTGTTTGGTCTTTGCTGTCCCTGAATGAATACTAATTCAACTGAATATTAATGCTACCTGAACCATTCATAAAGGAAAAGGCTAGAAATTAATATATATATCCCTGTTAGTAGTCGCAGTATGTTACATTATTTTTTATTAATTATTCTGATTGTTAATTTTTATATTATCAATTATAAAATTATATTTTTTTAAGAAAATAATTGAATATTAACTTTTAATGCATTTGATTATATTATTATAATCTATAATTAATATTAATATATATTATAATATTAATAATCTTTTATTAAATATTATATGTTGAGTAATAATTCAATATACTTGATTCCCTTCGGAAGATGAGAAGAAGCTTCTTCTTCTTTTCTAGTGTGGAAAATAAGGTGGTAGACCTGCTTTTTTTAAGGGAACATGGCATGTTGAAATGTAATTAGCCAGCTATGCTTGAGGGTTTTAAAAGCTCTTATAAATTTTATAAACTCTTTGATACAAATTTGATTTTGAAATTTAAAATCCGGTGAATTTTAATTTGAATATTGAATTTAAATCCGATTGTTTTTTCAAAATTTAAATTTATTTCAATTTGAATTTTATGAAATCTGATAAATCTGATTTTATTGTTATCCTAAATATGACAAACACATTTTTTTTATTGATTGGTTACTCGAATATAACTGTTGAATATAACTCAACTTAAAAAAATGTGTTTTCAACTTATAAATTATTTATAAAATAAATAAAACTTGTCATTAGATTTTTGTAATATTCTAACTTATTACTCTCTCCATTTCAAAATAAGGGTCGTTTTGAATTTCTGCACCTATTTTAAAGTGTAAAAAAAAGTACTTACATAATTTATTTTTTCAATTTTCTTTTTATGAATAAGAATTTAAATTATATATTTTTATTTAAAAGAATAAAATTTAAAAATAAATTGTGTAAATAACATTTTTTACATCATAAAATACATAAAAAAAATCATTTATATTACTTAATTTATGGTAATTATTCTAATGTTGAATGTTTGTTCCTTGTAAAATGATGATACACATTCGTGAATAGTGTATATATTACTGTATGAATTTTCTTAATTTTAGCAATCATGTGTTTTTGCCGTGTCTTCCGCTCGATTTTTTTTTTTAATTTGTGAAGTACTGTAGTCCAATAGATTATTCACACTATATATACATGATGTGTTGATATAACAAACTTTATTATTGAAAAAAAAGAAAGTGAATCGCACAGACCAAAACATGGCCTCATCTGGATCCTGTATTAATATTTACATAATCCTACTGCTAACTCTTTGCTTAGCTGCACGTAATTCTTCTTCATCATCAACAAGGGAAACAGCAAGAGAAAGAGAAGCTCTTGTGAGCACCGGATGGTGGGCGGATCAGTTCCCTTATAATAACACTTGTAAATGGACAGGCATCTCTTGCAATCAGGAAGGTAGAGTCATTTCAATTAATCCCTACGGTATATATACAGGGGATGAGCTTGGAAAACTCAACTTCTCTTCCTTCCCATATCTCGAAGAACTTCATCTCCACTCCTGTGGGCTTAATGGAAGCATACCTTACCAGCTTAGATTGCTTACAAAACTCAAGACTCTCTATCTCTACAACAACCATCTCACTGGTAACATACCTTCTTCCCTGCTTAACCTCACTCAACTAAAGACGCTAGTTTTAACTGGCAATCTTCTTAGTGGGTCCATCCCCTCTGGAATAAGTAGCTTCCACAATCTTGAATATCTAGACCTTAGTTTCAATCTACTCACTGGCTCCATTCCCTCGGAAATAGGAAATCTGAGTAATTTACATTATTTATACCTTTCACATAATAATCTCAGTGGGTCCATACCCCCGGAAATAGGAAACCTGAGTAATTTGGAGCGTTTATACCTTCCACATAATAATCTCACTGGCTCCATTCCCTCGGAAATAGGAAATCTGAGTAATTTAAATGATTTATATCTTGGGAATAACCAACTCGCCGGGAAAATTCCATCGGCTCTGGGCTCAATGAATAACCTCGATCACCTGGACCTTCATGAGCTACAATATCTTGATGTCTCTCACAATCTTCTCGTTGGCTCCGTCCCCTATGGAATATACAGACTCAATTATCTTCATTATCTAAATCTTAGTTGCAATAAATTCACTGGGTCCATACCTGTGTTCGAGTCCTGCCACTTTCTAGAATCTCTAGACCTCTCCAACAATTTTCTTAGTGGAAACATACCAGAAAAACTTAGAGAGTGTCCTAATTTAGTCGATTTGATATTGAATAATAACAATTTAACCGGTAGTATACCTTTTAAAATTCGTTGTTCTTTTACTCGGTTGAACCTCTCCGACAACAATCTCTCTGATGAAGGCCACCCATGTGATTTTTCAGACCGAAGAAAGTCAGTTTTTCTGATCCTTTACATAGTTCTTCCCCTTACGATCGGCCTTCCTTCATTGATACTAGCCTTCGTATTCTTTTGTCAGCGTACACCTAGAGAAAATCAGGACGGGATGAATGTGAGGAATGGTGATATGTGTTCAGTTTGGAATTTTGACGGAAATGTTGCATATGAGGACATTATAAGAGCAACAAATAATTTTGACATCAGATACTGCATAGGAACTGGTGGCTATGGCAGTGTATATGAAGCTAGGCTGCCAAGCGGGATCACTGTGGCACTCAAAAAACTTCATCGCAGGGAAGCCGAGGAGCCAGCTTTCGACCAAAGTTTTAAGAATGAGGTGCATATTTTGTCAAATATAAGACACAAAAATATTGTGAAACTATATGGTTTTTGTTTGCATAATCGTTGCATGTTTCTTGTCTACGAGTACATGGAAAAGGGAAGTTTATTTTGTGCCTTGAGAGATGATGCTCATGCCATCGAATTAGATTGGAGTAAGAGGGTCAACATTGTGAAAGGTATAGCACATGCTTTATCTTACTTGCACCACGATTGCGTTCCACCCATAGTTCATCGAGATATATCAAGTAATAACATATTATTGAACTCTGAAATGGAGGCATTTGTCGCTGACTTTGGTGGATCAAGGTTGCTAGACCCTGATTCATCCAACCAAACCATGGTTGCAGGCACTTACGGTTATATTGCTCCAGGTTATCTCTTCTTCCCACCTTATCTAGTTTTTTTACAACAAGTCTTTTCTGTTGGCACTTATCTATAATGATGTTCTATAATTCTCTACTTCTACAGAGCTTGCATACACCATGGTTGTGACTGAAAAATGTGATGTATATAGCTTTGGCGTGGTGGCACTAGAAATCATGATGGGGACCCATCCAGGAGACTTCCTCTCGTCCTTCACAACCCTCCAATTTACTCAGAAAAGAGTGTTGAATGACGTATTGGACACACGCCTCCCGCGCCCAACAAGACAGCAAGAACAGGACATTACTCTTGTTTTGAAGCAAGCATTCGCGTGTTTATGCTCGAATCCCAAGTTTCGTCCATCTATGATTGGTTTATCTTCAGAGTTTCTACGAACTCCGAAGATTTTAGCCGAAAACTCAATCTATACCACTTCAGTTGAAAGCATGGTGACAAGTGATGTGATTTAATTCCAAAACTTAATTGTTAATATATTACCATAATATTGAGAAAAATCCAGAATGTGTTGTTGCCCATTAGTTGTGCATGTGTGAATTTGTTTTGCTACAACTATTTTTTGAGCGATTGTTGTCCAATTTCAGCTCAGGGGACTAGATTTTAAAGAAATGCCGTTTTTATGCTCCACGGTCTGCATCCCTTTCTTTGACATTAAATATTTTATAGATTGTTTTACTTGCTCACATGTATGCAGCTGCATATTATCCTTTTAGCATTAAAGGAATGAATTTCTTTCAAGTCCTAGAAAACAATTGGTATTATGAAGTCTTTCATGTTGGCACATAGGTATTATAATGTTCTTTGAATATCTATTTCTACAGAGCTTTCAAAAACTGAATGCTTCTGATATTCACTATGCATTCATCGATACAGGTACAGTAGTGCATGTAAAATTCTAGAGAAAGAATCTTATAACAGTTTGTATACATTCATGTACATGTAATATTAATCATAGACAGTTTCTATACATTCATGTACAGGAGTATTCTATACATATATATGACTTCAATCATGCAAACACGAGCGGAATGGTCTTTCGATTATTTTGGAGTAGTTCGGTTGCTGAGAAGGCACACAAGCCAGGTTAAAGTAACAATATTTGAAGAAGGATCTTCCCCCTCTTTAATTTGTACACTTTTGAGCCAGCAAGTATCATTTCTTACCACTAAAGTTAATGGTAATCAGTAAGACAGTGAGATTTAATTCTATATATATATCATGGAAATGCATAAGTTAATGACCTTCTATGAATGGCCCTCGATAGAAAATAAGATATTTTTTCCGGTCGTGTTCTTTTTATAGAAATACTGCCTACAAAGACATCATCAAAGCAACAGACACAACTCATAAGATATTGCGAAACCCTTTTAGATCCTGCTTGCTGTGTCATTATACTATATATGAATCACAACTGTTCTCTGCCTGGTTCCCAGTAATAAATCAAATTTATCAACTGACTGTTTAAATTCTAATCAACTACTACAATCATGCTTTGAATTTAGGGCAAAATTCCCGATTGTCCCCCAATCGACAACTGTAGAAGAATATGAGCCTTGAAAATTTAGCACATGATATCAATTAAACAGTCTTGATATTCAACCAAGATTCTGTTTTAAAAAGGACAAATTACAGTGCAGGCGCCCTTATAATTCAAATCAGACAGATGAAGGGCATGGTCAATATGTCAACTATAATCTACCTAGATGTATATAAACTAGATCTCATGAAAAATTGTAGCCTCTAAACAATACTGAATCACACGAGAGCTATTTACAATCAACAACATGAGAATATAAAACAAGACAAGCAAACCTAACTTCTAAGCAACTATTTATAAGACTGACATTGTAAACATAATCCACCACACATAATTGATGGTGGATGATAGACTAAACCTGTGGACTTCATGACCACATAACATGGGGACTTTCAGACCATTACCGTGTCCATTTAAATTTGTAGTACTATAAAATTTATCATTTAATAAATAATAACATGATTGTTCCACGGAATAAAAACCTTGAAACTCAAACTAAAAAATTGTAGTAAGAGGAAGGAGAAAAAATAAAATTAAAAAAACTTCAACAATCACACTTCGACTACAAGCATCCTAATAAGAGACAGTTGAAACACTATGAAACTAAAGTGGAGGCTGTTAAGCATTTTCGGCGGCATTCTACCGAAGCATTGCCTTGATTGAAGAGTTGACACATCAAAATAATATTATGTTGCATTCATCATCCTGCACCACCTCAAAAGCCCATCCAACTTGGTTCACATGAAACAAAACACGAAAACCAACTAAAACCGAAAAAAGATACTCACCATCAAAGCAATAATAAAGAACTTAAAAGCACTTCCTGTGCACGATTGAAGGGCCAGACTCGTCATATTCGCCCTTTGAAATCCACATCTGAATTGACAATAAACGTTGTTAATTATATGATAAAAAAAAAATGAGATAAGTATCTTAAACGATGACTGAAATTTACCTGTTGGAAGGTGCTCAAAGATGCAAGAATGGATCCTCCAATCCAGACACTGTATTTTCTCTCAGGAGGTGCAACCACCTTAATCTTCATGCTGCTCGGAGCAAGAGCAGTAATTTCTTTGCTCATACGATCAGCAATACCCGGGAACATGGTTGAACCACCACTGAGTACAATGTTTCCATAAAGATCCTTCCTTATATCAACATCACACTTCATTATAGAGTTGTAAGTTGTCTCGTGGATTCCTGCAGCTTCCATTCCAATCAAAGAAGGCTGGAAAAGGACTTCTGGGCAACGGAATCTCTCGGCTCCAATTGTGATAACTTGTCCATCAGGCAATTCATAGTTCTTCTCCACAGAAGAGCTGCTCTTTGCTGTTTCAGACTCTTGCTCAAAATCAAGGGCCACATATGCAAGCTTCTCCTTCATGTCACGGACAATTTCCCGTTCAGCAGTTGTGGTGAACATGTAACCCCTTTCTGTCAAGATCTTCATAAGTGCATCAGTCAGATCACGACCAGCAAGGTCAAGACGAAGGATGGCATGAGGAAGGGCATATCCTTCGTAGATTGGTACAGTGTGACTGACACCATCACCAGAATCCAGCACGATACCTGTGGAAATATAGAATCCACTTATGTCCAAACTGTAATAGATATATTTAAAACATATACTCTTCCAATTTCCAACCAAAATATGACATATAAATCTAAAATGTAGAAAGAATGCTAGACAGATACAAACCTGTTGTACGACCACTGGCATATAGTGAAAGAACGGCCTGGATTGCAACATACATGGCAGGGACATTGAATGTTTCAAACATGATTTGAGTCATCTTCTCTCTGTTAGCCTTAGGATTGAGTGGTGCCTCAGTAAGAAGTACTGGGTGCTCCTCAGGGGCAACACGCAACTCATTGTAAAAAGTATGATGCCAGATCTTCTCCATGTCATCCCAATTGCTGACAATACCGTGCTCAATTGGATATTTCAAAGTAAGTATACCTCTCTTTGATTGAGCTTCATCACCAACATAGGCATCCTTCTGTCCCATACCAACCATAACACCGGTGTGTCTCGGTCTGCCAACAATACTAGGAAATACCGCCCTAGGAGCATCATCACCAGCAAAACCAGCCTACATATACAGTTAAATTAATTTCCATAAATTGGACATTAACTTGAGAGGCAGCTGTAAAATAAACTTTGGCAGCATCTAGAAAACTAACCTTCACCATTCCAGTTCCATTGTCACAAACAAGGGGCTGAATATCCTCGGCATCGGCCATCTTTTAGATAACTGAAGAGATAATTTCACATCATGAAATTTATAATGACACCAAAACATAATTCATTATGCACAATATAATCCCCGATGAAACATAATCCATTATACCGTTAATTTACATTGTTTGTGACATTTACGGAACACATTCATTTTAAAACCAAAAAACTCTACATTTTGCTACAACCATGATCTTCTTCAATATTTGATCATTCATACTACGTACTTAACATATCTTATTACACACAACGAAACAAACATTGCATTAATATCACTTCGATGTAAAGCTACCCATTTCTAACCCAAAACATTACCAGATTAACATAAAAAAATAAACTCCGCAACAATTATATCCAATCATCCTTTTACTTATACCATCATAAGTATTCATAACTATATCGCATTACTAACATAAAAATAAAAATAAATCCCGCAACTTACTTATCATCATAATTATATTGCATCAATGCCATTAAATCAACTCAATTGCAACAAGCAGATCAACCACATTAATTAATAATACAAATAGATCAACTAAAACAAAAACCCATTATGAATTATAAAAAAAAACAAGTTATAAAAGTAGATCGCAAGTGTATTAACAACATAAACACATGCTAAAACAGATCAAACAACAAATCGGTGAATCTATACATACAATAAAGTGCAAGTAACATCAGTAACATCAAAAGCCAAATCGAAACGTTTCAAACACATAATTTCAGTACAGATTCGGATCTAAATTGAACAAATCTATACAAATGAGAGTGAATTAGATTAATATACCTGTAGAGATAAATAAAAAGAAGATAAGAGGATTGTTGATATTGTTGAGCTACTTTCTCTCTCTAGATTTTCTCGCTCTAGAAATGTAGAAAGGTTTTATTTTATACGTAGAGGAGGGGGGGGGGGCGAGGGTTTTTAGTGTGTGTGTGTG
>QRFB01000641.1:60073-82964 GCA_008931105.1 Oenanthe javanica | reverse complement strand
GATTTAAATTAATTGATGATTATTTGAATTTTATTATATTAATTAAGTGAGACTTAATTAATTGAGATAATATAAATTCAAATTAGAGGAGTATTTCTGCCCATAATAATTAAGTATGACTTAGTTATTAATTAAATAATAGAAATTCATTTTATTATTTAATCATATACCTACATGGGTTAGGTTTTGCTGTTATGGGCCTATTAATCAGACATTATAAATAGATAATGTAGGGTTAAGAGGCTATTACGTTTTTGATAAATAAAACCCTAGAGGGGGCAGCAACAAGGAGGTAGAAACATTTATTCGAATTATCAAGAGGGAGGCTAGTACGTCTATTCCACATTCAAGATCGTGAGACGTTCTTGAAGGTGCTCGTGTGGATACCATAGAGGTATTTTTCGAGAGGAAGACACAAGTCATGAAAGCTAGGATCTCTATTGAGTTCGTGAAAGTCAAGATCTTAATAGGTATAATTATGTTTCACCATAATCTGTCCAATCTTGTACATGGATCCTGCGATGGGGTTTCAAATTTTTATTATTTTTCGTTAATTCCGCTGCGTGTTCATGCTCTAAACCCCAACAGTTCGTACATCATTTTTAGTGTCAAACGCGTTACAATATAGCGTTTTACTCGGTTACACGCTATATCATACTGCGTTTTTATGTCAAACTATACACACGACTATGTTACGCTGGATCTTGGGAAGGATCTTATGAAGATCTCCCTTATTTGATGGAAGTCTTTCAATTTTTCAATGTTGGAACCAAAGTTGATTGGCTTTTTAAGAAAGATGAATCGGAAGAGCGTGAGAGCTTAGAGGTATACATTTTTTTAATACCAGTACTTCATTCAAGTCTTGAATAATTTGAACATATACTAATGAATATTTGAAACATGAACTGACATTCAAGAGACTATTTAGAGCTTTTAAGCCGTGCATCGATGGATTTCAGCATTGCATGCCAGTCATACATATTGATGGTACTCACCTATATGGGCCATATCCAGGTGTTCTTTTGAGTGCAACAACAGTGGATGGATTCAGCCATATTCTTCCCTTAGCATTTGCAATAGTGGAAGCTGAGAATCTATCTAGTTGGGGTTGGTTTATGGAAAGGTTGAGGAGCTTTGTGGTAGGTAGAAGGCATGGTATTTGTGTCATTTCTGACAGACATGCTGGGATCATTGCAGATACGTAACAGGAAGGATGGTGTGAGCCACACAACCACCATCGGTTTTGTGTCAGACATCTAGCTGCAAACTTTGCTTCTGCCCATCATAAAAAATGTTTGAAGAGTAGGATAGTTGAGTTGGCTTTTTAGGAGTAAGAGAAGAAGTTTGATTTGTTATGAGAGCAATTGCTGATTGTGGAGCCTAAGGCAGCTGAATGGTTTAAGAATAAACCATTGATGAAATGGTCACTAGCACGTGATGGGGAGAAACGTTTTGGTATCATGATCACCAACCATGCTGAAAGTTGGAACAATCACATTCTTGAAGCTAGAAACCTCCCGGTTACTTCCATGGTTAGAGAGTTATTTCTATAGACCGTTGAGTATTTTGATCAAAGAAAGCTTGAAATTGCATCACAATCGGTTCGAGGTCAAATGTTCACTAGTTATGCTAATAAGATATTGAGTCGATCAATTACACGTTCTAGTAGACATAGTGTGAAATTATTTGATCGAGATACTTGGTTATTTCAAGTAGTCACTAGGAAAGTTGGACTAAAGGGTGGTAACAGTCACACCGTTCGAATTCAAGAATCCATGTGCTCATGTGGAAAATGGCAAAACTATCGGGTTCCGTGTTCTCACTTAATTGCTTGTTGTGCCTATGTCAAATTGAAGCACGTGATGTTTGTCGGCGAGTGGTATAAGTTGGAGAACGTATCGAAAGTATATAATTGCATATTTGAACCGATACTAAATAAAGGCGATGCCCGTTGGCCAATCAATCTAGATTTCCCAAAAGTGATTCATGATAAGGATGTTAAAAAAAAGAAATGAAGAAGAAAGTCCACGAGATTCAAGAATGCAATGGATTTTCAAGCACCGCGTGGGAAGAAATGAAGTCCTTAATATATCTTTGTAATGCATTTGAAGAAGAAATTTTGTTTAGACATGTTTAACTTTTACCTCGTTAATTTTTCTTTGTAATTCAAATGCATATTTAATCATTTGGGATATTTTTATTAATTTTTTTTATTATATTGTGTGTTTTGATTATTTTTATTATGTTGTGTATTTTTATTATGTGTTTTGTTGGGATATTTGGGATACTAGTGTTCTTTAAATATGGAGTAGCAGTAGGCAATAGGTTCTGCTGAGGTGAAGCATAAACACGCTACTTGATGTTGAGTTTTAAGGGTAAGACCCATGTTCGTGTAGCATTTGTATTTTATTTTTTTAAATTTTGACCAAAACGCGAGTTCATATCACGTGTTGATTTTAAACGAAACTTTATATAGCTTTTTGATTTTTTTTCTTTTTTTTTTAAAATTTTAAGGGTAAGACCCATGTTCGTGTAACGTTGTTTAATGTCGTGTTTAAAGATAAAACACAACATCAAGATGCGTTTTGAGGTTAAACTAAACTTAATGTAGCGTTTTGATTTTGATTTTAATTTTTTATTTTTGACAAAAACATGAATTAATATCGCGTGTTCACGTAAAACACAACATTTCATTTTAAGTTTTTTTTTAAAAAAAAATACAAGAAAAAACTCAACACGATCTAGCGTTTTATGTAAAACTCAACATCATCCCGCGTTTTGGAGTGACATTTTGAACCATTTTCCCGGACTGTGTCATTTTAGACATTTTTTTTTTTAAAATGAAACGTAGGGCCATTGTCCGAGTTTCTCTTCATTCATAAATTTTTTAATTAGCAAAAAAATAAAAAAAGAAACCTTCGCTTCCATGTTACAGCACATCTGGTCAGAAAACACAAATTGTACATGAATACATATATACATCCGTGAGAGATCTTACAAATCATATTGTCAGAATGTCAGACACAATACATACATTATACATACATACAAGTAATGACATCGTTTTCTTGTTCTTGCCATAAAAATACAAACTCCCTTGATTTCTAGTATATTATTACTATCTTATGTCATTATTGTACCTTGTTGTACTTGCCTTGTACAAATGATAATATTAATTATTACTCGAAAACAAAACAATTTAATCTACTTTAATTCCTCCTCAGATTCACTTTCTTCTTTCTTTCCCCTCGCATGGATGGTAACGAGTAGATTTCCCCATTACCCACTTTTATTACCATCTCTAAACTCTTTCTTTTTCACCTAAACCACTACTTTGTCTCTTTATCTTTCATACCCACCATTTTTTTCTACTTTTTTCATCTGGGTTTGTTTTATAATTCACTAATCTTTAATTTTTGACTATATATTTGTATGTGTTCACAATGCTTGATCTGGGTTGTCAGGTACTGTTATGACTGCTTTCTTTGTGTTGTTTTGGTTTGATTTTATAGGGTTTAGGGTTTGGGTTTGGTGGGGTTTGTTGATATGGGGTGTGCACAGTCTAAAGTTGATGATTTGCCATTGGTGATGAGGTGTAAGCAGAGGAAAGAGTTGATTAAAGCTGCTGCTGATTATAGGTATGATCTTTCTGCTGCTCATATTATGTATTTTAGTTCTTTGATTGANATCCACAAGCAAAATAATGTGAATGAAAGTATAAAGAGAAATTTTGGTGAGAGAACTTCTAAAGCGGTGCTGTCAGAAAAGGGTGAGGTCAGTTCAAGGGCTGATCGATCACATGGGAGTGAGGGTAGTCCGAGGACTATGCCATCTCATAGTAGTGAAGCTTCAAGGGCAATACCATACAATGAAAGAGGTACAAAGGCGAAGTCGTCATTACAAAGTGAGCACACTTATGGAGCAGGACCATCACAAAATAGTGAGGCAAAGCTTTCAGGTTTTAAAAAAGATGAAATTGGCAGTCCTGATATGATTTTAACAATGAGCTCGGAGGATAGTTATGTGCAGAAGAAGGAGGTGAGTTTTGAGGTAGAAGAGGCATCACTTCAAGATGTTGATACATCAAAATTGAGTAGTTTTACAGCATTATCTACTCATGGATATCGAGATATTCAGGAGGTTGTCAACGATATTAAGAATGAATTTGAGATGGCATCTAGTCATGGGAAAGAGATCGCTTTGATGCTTGAGGTTGGGAAGCTACCATATATACCCAAATTAACTGTATTAAAAGGTATTTCCTTGAGTGTGATCTCTTTTTCTTTTGTGGAATCTGGATATACATGGTTGAGCTGTGATTAGAATTTCTCAAACATCTGTTTCTCATATATTGCAGTCACATATCATATTAACTTGGAATCAGTCGCATATTGAATAGGATTTAATAGAATATAAACTATACTGGGGATTTGGTGAATAGTAACTTATCTTTCTTATAAATGACTGTACATGCATTCCTAATTTTTTGTTAAATTTCTGGCATCGTTTACTCTTTTTACAATTGCATGTTCCTCATATCAAGTAGAATATTCTATATTGTGGAATAGGCAATGATAACCATATCTCTTTGGTAATCTACATGTTATCGTAGGGGATGCAAGATATGTATAAATCTTGTAAAATGATGGCAGGAAACTTGGTGTAGTTGTGAGAAAACTGAAAGATTAAGTATCAGCTTTGTTGAACACTTACTGCTACTGGATGTGAAACTGCTTAAATGGGCCTGTAATTGGACCACCACTTTTCATAAAACTTGCTTAGAGCCGATATTTGTGTTTTTAGTAAATATTTATGGAATTATGAATTGCTATAAAGAACCATATCAGTTATTTGTTATCAGTTTAAGCAGTATCTTGCAACCCTTTGGTCGTATACAGGAATATCTATAGTAGACTGTCTTCTGCAATTTTCTTTGTATACGTATACAGAAATGTCCAAAAGCCTATCATTATATTGTGAGACTTTTACTTGTACGAAGTCTTTTTCATAGTCTGAATTTTCAATAAAGTTATTTGGAGTTGCTCCGCTATTTGACTCATGAAAAGCTTCATCCTAAATAACCAACTTTGATGATAACAAAGATGTGTTCATGTGTTATTTATTCTTTTTTTCTTGTAAGTATGGTGTTGTTATAGTTTCTATTACACAAAAGCTCAATTTTGATTTAAAATTAATAATAGTGGATCTGTTGAATTTCTAGTGTCCTGATTTATCACTTTTAGAGATTAGTAAGTAGTAACATTCATAAGTAAAACATTGTAAGCATGTCAACCATTAGTATCGCCGAAAGTTGTTTGATTTATTAATTGACGGATAAAATTTCATAATCTTTATCACTAATTCTTATCTGCTTATCTTGCTACTAACTGGAACTATGTCTTCACATAGTGGCATTGACCAGAATAATGCGCCGTAAAGAAACTTCATTGGCATCTCCACATGCTAGATCAAGGACTTCAGTAAAAGTGGATCTGAGGACAGTGAAGCTTGCAAAGTCCTACTATGAGAATTCTGGAGTAGACACATCTGTTGATTATAGCAACATCTCATCTATTTTGGAAGAGCTTTATGCATGGGAAAAAAAATTATATAAGGAAGTCAAGGTATGTAAGAATCTAGTTATTTTTTATCCATACACGACATTTCAGTGAATCGCATATGCCTCACTCTAATTATATTTTGGAAGTGAGTAGATGTTGGTCTGTATGATTTCATCATATTTTGGATAAACAATGCCTAAAATTAGATGATTATTCTCTTTCCATCTCCCTTTATAGGAATTGAAATCCCACTTAAATAACAATTAACAAGAGAATAATCCTAATTATGATGTGAAATTCTAAAAGATAACTGATAGTTTACTATCATAAATATTGAAATTCTAGAATATTTCTAATATGTGAAGTATATAATAGTATAATACATTACCTAGGAAGCAGGGGTGTGTGCCCAAGCACCCCCATATTGAAAACTTGCTCAATTCCGATTTTAATATGTCTTACAAATTGCACTTAGAATTGGCGTTAAGTCTTTCACAAAAGCGNTCGGAGGATAGTTATGTGCAGAAGAAGGAGGTGAGTTTTGAGGTAGAAGATGCGTCACTTCAAGATGTTGATACATCAAAATTGAGTAGTTTTACAGCATTATCTACTCATGGATATCGAGATATTCAGGAGGTTGTCAACGATATTAAGAATGAATTTGAGATGGCATCTAGTCATGGGAAAGAGGTCGCTTTGATGCTTGAGGTTGGGAAGCTACCATATATACCCAAATTAACTGTATTAAAAGGTATTTCCTTGAGTATGATCTCTTTTTCTTTTGTGGAATCTGGATATACATGGTTGAGCTGTGATTAGAATTTCTCAAACATCTGTTTCTCATATATTGCAGTCACATATCATATTAACTTGGAATCAGTCGCATATTGAATAGGATTTAATAGAATATAAACTATACTGGGGATTTGGTGAATAGTAACTTATCTTTCTTATAAATGACTGTACATGCATTCCTAATTTTTTGTTAAATTTCTGGCATCGTTTACTCTTTTTACAATTGCATGTTCCTCATATCAAGTAGAATATTCTATATTGTGGAATAGGCAATGATAACCATATCTCTTTGGTAATCTACATGTTATCGTAGGGGATGCAAGATATGTATAAATCTTGTAAAATGATGGCAGGAAACTTGGTGTAGTTGTGAGAAAACTGAAAGATTAAGTATCAGCTTTGTTGAACACTTACTGCTACTGGATGTGAAACTGCTTAAATGGGCCTGTAATTGGACCACCACTTTTCATAAAACTTGCTTAGAGCCGATATTTGTGTTTTTAGTAAATATTTATGGAATTATGAATTGCTATAAAGAACCATATCAGTTATTTGTTATCAGTTTAAGCAGTATCTTGCAACCCTTTGGTCGTATACAGGAATATCTATAGTAGACTGTCTTCTGCAATTTTCTTTGTATACGTATACAGAAATGTCCAAAAGCCTATCATTATATTGTGAGACTTTTACTTGTACGAAGTCTTTTTCATAGTCTGAATTTTCAATAAAGTTATTTGGAGTTGCTCCGCTATTTGACTCATGAAAAGCTTCATCCTAAATAACCAACTTTGATGATAACAAAGATGTGTTCATGTGTTATTTATTCTTTTTTTCTTGTAAGTATGGTGTTGTTATAGTTTCTATTACACAAAAGCTCAATTTTGATTTAAAATTAATAATAGTGGATCTGTTGAATTTCTAGTGTCCTGATTTATCACTTTTAGAGATTAGTAAGTAGTAACATTCATAAGTAAAACATTGTAAGCATGTCAACCATTAGTATCGCAGAAAGTTGTTTGATTTATTAATTGACGGATAAAATTTCATAATCTTTATCACTAATTCTTATCTGCTTATCTTGCTACTAACTGGAACTATGTCTTCACATAGTGGCATTGACCAGAATAATGCGCCGTAAAGAAACTTCATTGGCATCTCCACATGCTAGATCAAGGACTTCAGTAAAAGTGGATCTGAGGACAGTGAAGCTTGCAAAGTCCTACTATGAGAATTCTGGAGTAGACACATCTGTTGATTATAGCAACATCTCATCTATTTTGGAAGAGCTTTATGCATGGGAAAAAAAATTATATAAGGAAGTCAAGGTATGTAAGAATCTAGTTATTTTTTATCCATACACGACATTTCAGTGAATCGCATATGCCTCACTCTAATTATATTTTGGAAGTGAGTAGATGTTGGTCTGTATGATTTCATCATATTTTGGATAAACAATGCCTAAAATTAGATGATTATTCTCTTTCCATCTCCCTGTATAGGAATTGAAATCCCACTTAAATAACAATTAACAAGAGAATAATCCTAATTATGATGTGAAATTCTAAAAGATAACTGATAGTTTACTATCATAAATATTGAAATTCTAGAATATTTCTAATATGTGAAGTATATAATAGTATAATACATTACCTAGGAAGCAGGGGTGTGTGCCCAAGCACCCCCATATTGAGAACTTGCTCAATTCCGATTTTAATATGTCTTACAAATTGCACTTAGAATTGGCGTTAAGTCTTTCACAAAAGCAAAGTATTGATGTTAATTAGCAAACAAATGTATAATATACCTATTCACTTATCCAATTATAAAAGTTCTAACTTAAATTCTTGTGTTTTTAGATGATTAAGTTATGTATTTGATTTACTTCACAGTATATTTTTAGTTTTGTAAACGGTTTTATCATGCATAACACTGAATATGTTCTATAATCCCCATATTATCATATTTGTCAAATACATGGATCACTGCACTATGCAACTGGACCCCACACCCATATTCTTGTTTCTTGGTTATTTACAAATACACTTATATCTAAATCATCGTATAAATTCTTGCTACTTGGNAATAGTAACTTATCTTTCTTATAAATGACTGTACATGCATTCCTAATTTTTTGTTAAATTTCTGGCATCGTTTACTCTTTTTACAATTGCATGTTCCTCATATCAAGTAGAATATTCTATATTGTGGAATAGGCAATGATAACCATATCTCTTTGGTAATCTACATGTTATCGTAGGGGATGCAAGATATGTATAAATCTTGTAAAATGATGGCAGGAAACTTGGTGTAGTTGTGAGAAAACTGAAAGATTAAGTATCAGCTTTGTTGAACACTTACTGCTACTGGATGTGAAACTGCTTAAATGGGCCTGTAATTGGACCACCACTTTTCATAAAACTTGCTTAGAGCCGATATTTGTGTTTTTAGTAAATATTTATGGAATTATGAATTGCTATAAAGAACCATATCAGTTATTTGTTATCAGTTTAAGCAGTATCTTGCAACCCTTTGGTCGTATACAGGAATATCTATAGTAGACTGTCTTCTGCAATTTTCTTTGTATACGTATACAGAAATGTCCAAAAGCCTATCATTATATTGTGAGACTTTTACTTGTACGAAGTCTTTTTTCATAGTCTGAATTTTCAATAAAGTTATTTGGAGTTGCTCTNTATACAGAAATGTCCAAAAGCCTATCATTATATTGTGAGACTTTTACTTGTACGAAGTCTTTTTCATAGTCTGAATTTTCAATAAAGTTATTTGGAGTTGCTCCNAGAGAGGACAATAGAATGCTGCATTATCGTTGTAGTCATTCTAATTATCTTTTGCTCTGCATCATAAAGGGTGAACCCGGTGCTAATATATATTAAATTATGTTGGTAAACTGTCGTAAATTTTTGTTTGACGATGGTATGTTTTAATATTTTGTTCCTCTATATAGATTATGAATTCTCCTGTCTNTGCTATTTGACTCATGAAAAGCTTCATCCTAAATAACCAACTTTGATGATAACAAAGATGTGTTCATGTGTTATTTATTCTTTTTTTCTTGTAAGTATGGTGTTGTTATAGTTTCTATTACACAAAAGCTCAATTTTGATTTAAAATTAATAATAGTGGATCTGTTGAATTTCTAGTGTCCTGATTTATCACTTTTAGAGATTAGTAAGTAGTAACATTCATAAGTAAAACATTGTAAGCATGTCAACCATTAGTATCGCAGAAAGTTGTTTGATTTATTAATTGACGGATAAAATTTCATAATCTTTATCACTAATTCTTATCTGCTTATCTTGCTACTAACTGGAACTATGTCTTCACATAGTGGCATTGACCAGAATAATGCGTCGTAAAGAAACTTCATTGGCATCTCCACATGCTAGATCAAGGACTTCAGTAAAAGTGGATCTGAGGACAGTGAAGCTTGCAAAGTCCTACTATGAGAATTCTGGAGTAGACACATCTGTTGATTATAGCAACATCTCATCTATTTTGGAAGAGCTTTATGCATGGGAAAAAAAATTATATAAGGAAGTCAAGGTATGTAAGAATCTAGTTATTTTTTATCCATACACGACATTTCAGTGAATCGCATATGCCTCACTCTAATTATATTTTGGAAGTGAGTAGATGTTGGTCTGTATGATTTCATCATATTTTGGATAAACAATGCCTAAAATTAGATGATTATTCTCTTTCCATCTCCCTGTATAGGAATTGAAATCCCACTTAAATAACAATTAACAAGAGAATAATCCTAATTATGATGTGAAATTCTAAAAGATAACTGATAGTTTACTATCATAAATATTGAAATTCTAGAATATTTCTAATATGTGAAGTATATAATAGTATAATACATTACCTAGGAAGCAGGGGTGTGTGCCCAAGCACCCCCATATTGAGAACTTGCTCAATTCCGATTTTAATATGTCTTACAAATTGCACTTAGAATTGGCGTTAAGTCTTTCACAAAAGCAAAGTATTGATGTTAATTAGCAAACAAATGTATAATATACCTATTCACTTATCCAATTATAAAAGTTCTAACTTAAATTCTTGTGTTTTTAGATGATTAAGTTATGTATTTGATTTACTTCACAGTATATTTTTTAGTTTTGTAAACGGTTTTATCATGCATAACACTGAATATGTTCTATAATCCCCATATTATCATATTTGTCAAATACATGGATCACCGCACTATGCAACTGGACCCCACACCCATATTCTTGTTTCTTGGTTATTTACAAATACACTTATATCTAAATCATCGTATAAATTCTTGCTACTTGGTTAATTACAAATACACTTATATCTAAATAATAGTATAAAATAAGCAACAATAGATTAATTATCTCTTGCATGAGTAAAAGTCTTATAATTATTGACTTCCTCTAGTTAGATCTCCACACCATCAACTTGTATCTCTTTCCGCATTGGAAGAGCCCGAGCATTAATTTGAGAAATAAGCTCTTCATCCTCATCATCTAATTCTTCTCTTTCCATCTCCAGTTCTTCATATATGCATAAGCTGAAAATAAGGATCAAATTGTTTAAGAATAAAGTTAGCTTGAAGTATAGTTCAGCAAGTTGCAAAGTTTATACATCGAGTACGAATGGGTCTTTATTTCTCTCTGTAGAGAAACTGCCAAATTAGAAAGCTTTAGGCTGGTGGTTTGTAATTTCAAGAAATTTCAATGTTCAAGATTTTCATGGGCTTTTTGGTAGTTTTCTGGGAAACTCAAAGACTGTTTCAAATCTATATGATGATCTGGAGGTAGTGATCTGTACTTCATCAATTATATGTCTCCTACTATCTTTTAGGTATATAATTCATAATAAATACCCACTAAAAGAACAGCCTGCTGGGGTGACTGGTGATATATAGAGAGGACAATAGAATGCTGCATTATCGTTGTAGTCATTCTAATTATCTTTTGCTCTGCATCATAAAGGGTGAACCCGGTGCTAATATATATTAAATTATGTTGGTAAACTGTCGTAAATTTTTGTTTGACGATGGTATGTTTTAATATTTTGTTCCTCTATATAGATTATGAATTCTCCTGTCTCAGAATAGTATATAGCATTTATGATGCAGGACAAGAATTGAAAGAAGAGGGAAAACAATTAAAAAGAAAAACTTTGGTGGACTAACTGCGGGAAATTCACTAGGCCAAGTTTAGATACTAGGATAATTTAACTAGAGAAAAATCACTGCCCCTAGGGTTTAGAACCACAAAAGAGTGAAAAATATAATAAATTGCAACATATAAAAAGAGAGATAATCTCAACTCAACAATTCAATCAAGTAATCTCTTAAAGTAATAAAAGACCACTTGTCCCTATATTGGAGTAAAACCTTAATTTGGGTAGTAATAAACTACTGATTATCCAGCTTCCTGATAAAAAAAATTATTACCATGTATTTAAATATTAGAATATCCATAATAATACACATATCTTTTTAATATAGTTAAGCCTTATAATAAATTGCAATTAACTTTATTTTTCAGTATTAACATAATATAAATTAATCTTTTAGTTCCTTCCTTCATCAATTTGGCTTTTCTTAATTTAACATAGAATATTGTTCAATTTTAAATATGATATGCATCCATACAATTAATCATCGAGTTCTTAGTGTGATTAAGTTTTTTTTTTTTAAACTGCTAATTAAAAGATATACAGACCTGTCTGTAATCTTATTTCGTGTTTACACCAAGGTCTGTAATCTTATTTCGTGTTTACACCAAGGTCCTAAGTTTGCTTAATTTGTATGTTCTTTGATAGCCCCTTTTGTTTCACTATGCTTCGCCGCATCATGTTAGTTTTTGTTTTTTTTTTAATATGTATTTTGAATTCTACCATGCCATTTCAGTACTTGGGATTTTAACCCTTATGGTGTCATCAAATTCTATTCTTCGAATGTAGGGTGAGGAAAGGCTACGACTTGTCTATGAGAAACTATGCAAGAAGCAGAAAGCTTTGCATGACAAGGGAGCTGAGTCTAGTAAAATTGATGCAACACGGGCATCTACTAGAAAGTTACTGACAAAGCTGAATGTATGCATGAGAGGTATTGAGGCCATATCAAACAGGATTCATAGATTGAGGGATGATGAATTGCAACCCCGGGTCACTAAATTGGTCCATGGGTATGAATACTGGATTTTCACTATGAATGATAATATCACGTGAACCTAATGCTACCTGTACCTTTGATATGCAGGTGTTACAATTCAAGCTAATAACTGGCGGTTGGTTTTAGATTTTGTTTTTACTTGTAGACTGATGCAGAACGGAAAATTAAAATATTAGTTTGTATTTATTTTATGTTATTATTTAGGAATATATTTAATTGTAATACATTATAAAGTTAATTATATATTTGTATTATATTAGGAATATTCTAGAATATATGATAGAGAATAAGAAAAGGATTTGTTTCCATTATTATTAAGATTTTACTTGGTGACTAAGTTTAGGGATTTACTCCTATATAAGGATGTAATATTTTATTATTGGAAGACTTTGATTGATATTAAAATTGAGATTTTTCTCTCTTGTTGCTATGGGTTGAGAAATCTTAGGGGTAGTGGTTCTTCTANTTTACTTGGTGACTAAGTTTAGGGATTTACTCCTATATAAGGATGTAATATTTTATTATTGGAAGACTTTGATTGATATTAAAATTGAGATTTTTCTCTCTTGTTGCTATGTTGCTATGGGTTGAGAAATCCTAGGGGTAGTGGTTCTTCTACGGTTGGATCACTTTGGGGTTTGTGGGTTTTCTGCGGTTAATCCACTATTATCTATCCTTTTCCTAGTTTTTATTCTTGTCCTGCATCAAAGTGGTATCAAGAGCTTAGGTTTTTACATCAATTTCTTAATTGTTGGAGATCTAGGGTTTTGCAACAAAAAAAAAATCTGTCCTGCAGCATTATTCACGGTACTGTTCATCAGTACTAGTCACTGTTCATCCAGAAAAATTCGGTCATTATTCATCAAAAAAGGATAAAAATAGCTTTCATGACCAAAATAAAAGAGATGCTTGATGATGTGATGGTAAACAACCGCCTTGACGTTTGCCTTGACGTTTTTATGGAGAAAAACAATATGAGATTACGGAATTTAGAAAATAAGGTTGAAGATGTTGATTCCAAAGATTTTGCATATGGAGTTGGAGTTGGATGTGCTTAAGTACTACTACAAATCATATCTTTGTTCGTTGATTCTTAAATTTTATAAAACTCGTGGATGAGTTTTTTTCATAGGCGAGGAGAATGATGCAGAATGGAAAATTAAAATATTAGTTTGTATTTATTTTATGTTGTTATTTAGGAATATATTTAATTGTAATTCATTATAAAGTTAATTATATATTTGTATTATATTAGGAATATTCTAGAATATATGATAGAGAATAAGAAAAGGGTTTATTTCCTTTATTATTAAGATTTTAGTTGGTGACTAAGTTTAGGGATTTACTCCTATATAAGGATATAATATTTTATTATTGGAGACTTTGATTGATATATTGAAATTGAGATTTTTCTCATTTGTTATGGGTTGCGATCCATGCATATTATTCTCTTCTGCGGTTGAGAAATCCAAGGGGTAGTGGTTCTTCTGCGTTTGGATCACCTTAGGCTCGAGGGTTTTCTGCGGTTAATCTACGATTATCTATCTGTTTATTTATTTTTATTCTTGTCCTGCATCATAGACTTTAATAGTTCTTTGATCTATCTTTTGTTTGTTCTCAGAAAAACAAAATCTTATACTTGATATGAAAAGATTGCATTTTAAGTGCTATTGTTATATAATCTGTGTGTTTAAGTGGATAAACTTTTGTATTAGAGTGGGGCCAAGGGTGCTAGGGTTGGTGAAGTATATGGCGGGAATTGAAGGAAAGAAAAACTTTATAATCTTGCTGTTTTTTAATAAGTATAGTTGCAATTAAGGATTTGATGATGCTATTTCGGTCAATAACATAATTTTATCTTAGATGACGATTTTTATACAATGAAACTAACAGATGCTTCTTCCTATAAAGCCATTTCCTTTTATTATCTACACTGTAATGTTGTACTTATGGTTGATTTAAAGTCATTAGTTTCTATTGTTTGGAACAAATTATATTTATGGTTTATGATATGCAAGTGGGATTTTAATATATAGAATATAACTATCTACTGAATATCTTGCATTTGGATAGATATTTCTTCATACTTGGTGGCACCTCTATGTTGTCTGACTAAAAATATGACTTGCAGTTTTATTCGAATGTGGAAGGTCATGCTCAAGTGTCACCAAAAACAGTTTCAAGCTATCCTGGATAGTAAAACTCGAACTTTGAAATTGAACAGTGGATTACAAAGAGATTCGAGGTTGCGGGCCACCCTTGAACTTGAAACGGAGCTCCGCACGTGGTGCTGTTACTTTAGTGATTGGATTAGAGCCCAAAAATCATACGTTGAGTCCTTAAATGGATGGCTTTTTCTATGCCTTGATCATGAACCAGAAGTAACGCCTGATGGAGTTGTACCCTTCTCTCCGGGACGAATTGGAGCTCCTCCAATATATGTAATATGCCATGATTGGCACCAAGCAATGGAAATTATGAATGAAAAAGGGGTTGCCAATTCGATGCAACATTTTGCTTCGAATTTGCGGCATCTATGGGAGAGGCAAGATGAAGAGCAGCGTCATGGGCTCAAAGCAGAGTTTCTTTCCAAAGATTATGAGAAAAGGATTAAAGCGCTTCGTAGTGCGAGGCGGAAGCTGGAGCGGAACAAAGATGCAAAATCGGCGAAAACAATTGTTGGTTCAGACAGTGGAGTTTCACGGCATGATGACCTCAAAGTGGATTTGGATTTAATGAGAAAGAGAATGGATGAAGAGAGAATACGGCACAGTGATGCTATAAAGTTGGTGCACGATGCAGCTTCTAGTAGTTTACAAGGGGGCTTGCTTCCTATATTCAAGGCTCTTGAGAATTTCTCGTCAGAAGCTTTTAAAGCTCATGAGCAAGTAAGGCTACAGATTTCTGGAGTGAGGTCTTAAGGTAGTCATAATCGTACAGCAGGGTGAATCCTTGACATAAGAACCTGATCTGGACATTTAGCTGGCAGACGTAAGATGACATAACTTGAATAATTAACATAGGATAGTTGAAATTGAGAATGTCACAGGTAAGATTAGAAAATGTGTAGAATGAAATTTTGGGATGGTGTAAACAAAGGTTTGCACAGGACAGAAGCACTTGTGAAGAACTCAAAGTTAGCAAATGTGCGAAGTTGTAGATTATTAAGAAACTGGAGAGCTTGTGAAGTTTAGTATTTCAAATTGTCAACTAGATAGGTTCGTGTTCGTTAATTAAGGTCATTGTTTTTGGTGCACCCCTTTGGTAGGTTTCTATACAGAAGTTTAAATAATTATTTCATTTGTTCGTTTGGTGGATGATTTGTTGATAACTTGTCCACAGAGAATAATGGAAGGTTCATTGCAGCATAAAATTTCTCATTTTTGTTAAAGTTATTTCTTGCTAACAAGATTAACAACAGCATAGACCTTTTATTGAGAGAAGAGCAGTTTCTGGCCANAATTTCTCATTTTTGTTAATGTTATTTCTTGCTAACAAGATTAACAGCATAGATCTTTTATTGAGAGGAGAGCAGTTTCTGGCCTTCTGCTAGGCCAAGACCTTTTAGGTTTCCGTTATTTGGAGCCTTGCATATTTTTCCTATTTTTGTTGCTACTTTTATCATTTTCCATACTGAACATATCTAATTACCTTCAAGCTTGAGATCTGAATCATGCAAAGCTATCATCAACCGTGATCAGTTTTGATATTTTTGATTAAATTATGAACAAAATAAATTTATGTTAGTGTGTGATATATATCAGCATAAAAACCCAGTCAAGACACGGATCTATATGTGAGCGCATATATATGCCTTATGTATTTCTTCTTTTGCCTCTCATACTACCCATAAACATGAGTAACTAGTAAGCTGCCCAGGAAGAACCGGAGGTTGAAATTATTGTTCGAGTATGTAATCGTGCTTACATTCTGCCTAAACTCAGTTATCTGCTTGCTTTCAGTGTCCATTGCACACTGTCGCCGTCTTAGATACTTCATTCCTATCTCCGAGAGATTCAAAGATATCAAATTAGTTGTGAATTCAACATGAATGCAGAATTTTCTTGTACAATTTGTACTATATACGAATAGTCGAATACACATGAACCAGTTCTCCAGAAAACCGATCCGCATAATCATTTCTTNAACTTGTCCACAGAGAATAATGGAAGGTTCATTGTAGCATAAAATTTCTCATTTTTGTTAATGTTATTTCTTGCTAACAAGATTAACAGCATAGATCTTTTATTGAGAGGAGAGCAGTTTCTGGCCTTCTGCTAGGCCAAGACCTTTTAGGTTTCCGTTATTTGGAGCCTTGCATATTTTTCCTATTTTTGTTGCTACTTTTATCATTTTCCATACTGAACATATCTAATTACCTTCAAGCTTGAGATCTGAATCATGCAAAGCTATCATCAACCGTGATCAGTTTTGATATTTTTGATTAAATTATGAACAAAATAAATTTATGTTAGTGTGTGATATATATCAGCATAAAAACCCAGTCAAGACACGGATCTATATGTGAGCGCATATATATGCCTTATGTATTTCTTCTTTTGCCTCTCATACTACCCATAAACATGAGTAACTAGTAAGCTGCCCAGGAAGAACCGGAGGTTGAAATTATTGTTCGAGTATGTAATCGTGCTTACATTCTGCCTAAACTCAGTTATCTGCTTGCTTTCAGTGTCCATTGCACACTGTCGCCGTCTTAGATACTTCATTCCTATCTCCGAGAGATTCAAAGATATCAAATTAGTTGTGAATTCAACATGAATGCAGAATTTTCTTGTACAATTTGTACTATATACGAATAGTCGAATACACATGAACCAGTTCTCCAGAAAACCGATCCGCATAATCATTTCTTACCGTTCTATGGATTTGAAGTTATATGCATAGGTTAAAGCCTAAAGCCTGAAACTGCTTTGTTACAAAATTATATTCTTAGATCTTCTTCCCATGTATGTTTATGATCGATTTCATTTAGTAATTTTAACTCTTGATACATGCTAGTGAAATCACAAATTTGCGCCCATGACAGAACAGTTTTGAAAAAAGATGGAAAGAAAGGCAAGCTTTCTCCGTTGTTACAGAAGAACATGGTTAAAGAATTGAAAGCTAATCGGGGAAAGATGGTATGACTAAACAGAATTCACGCAATCGTAATTACAACAGCCCAAAGGTGTTTTGTACNAACCGGAGGTTGAAATTATTGTTCGAGTATGTAATCGTGCTTACATTCTGCCTAAACTCAGTTACCTGCTTGCTTTCAGTGCCATTGCACACTGTTGCCACTTAGATACTTCATTCCCATCTCCGAGAGATTCAAAGATGTCAAATTAGTTGTGAATTCAACGTGAATGCAGAATTTTCTTGTACAATTTGTACTATATACGAATAGTCGAATACACATGAACCAGTTCTCCAGAAAACCAATCAACATAATCATTTCTCACCGTTCTATGGATTTGAAGTTATATGCATAGGTTAAAGCCTAAAGCCTGAAACTGCTTTGTTACAAAATTATATTCTTAGATCTTCTTCCCATGTATGTTTATGATCGATTTCATTTAGTAATTTTAACTCTTGATACATGCTAGTGAAATCACAAATTTGCGCCCATGACAGAACAGTTTTGAAAAAAGATGGAAAGAAAGGCAAGCTTTCTCCGTTGTTACAGAAGAACATGGTTAAAGAATTGAAAGCTAATCGGGGAAAGATGGTATGTACTAAACAGAATTCACGCAATCGTAATTACAACAGCCCAAAGGTGTTTTGTACGCTCCTGCTAACTCCTAGACTGAGCATTGGGCATCAGCAGCTAAAGTTGTGTGGTGGCCACTGGCAAGGGAACAAAAATGTTTAGCTCCGGCAACTACTGTATGTTTATTCTACTCTCCCTATATATAAACATGTAAAAGATATTCCATTACATAGTTTTAGGCACGTCTGTAGCAACTAAACTTATGGCCCTAATCCGAATTTTAATACAAGAGTTCTATATACAATGCACTCTGTTAGTTCCATACTCCATGCAGAGATTCGAGCTTCTGTTGTCGATATTGTCACTACATTCATAGAAATCAGTGTGAAATGTGAATTTTCATTCACATTTTCCCCTGCATATTACATGGTGCACACCTTACACCATAATAATTAATTTTTCGATTCATTCTCCCCAATTGAGAATATGTCTGGACTCCAAAAGTTTGTGAACAAATTAACAATAAATAATTAGCTTTTGTATCCTGTAAGAACTGGACACAGTTGTCAAATCTTGAATTCTTAAGTTAAAACGTATTGAATACTAATCTATTTACTCTTATTTCATCATTAATATAAAATAATGATACCTGGGGAAAAACTGGCGCAAATATAAACTATTCTTCTGTTCTTAGTCCTGTCTGAGAAGCGAACTGCTTCAATGAAGCCAGTGCTATTAGGCTCCCTGCATCCTACCCTCCATGAATAATCAATGACANATATAAAATAATGATACCTGGGGAAAAACTGGCGCAAATATAAACTATTCTTCTGTTCTTAGTCTTGTCTGAGAAGCGAACTGCTTCAATGAGGCCAGTGCTATTAGGCTCCCTGCATCCTACCATGAATAATCAATGACAAAATTCCAGCTTGAAAATACGAAAATAGAAAAGACATTTTTCTACTGCATCCGTCCTTTGACTAAAAAAATCCAGTTATATAATCAACTACAACATTCTAAACTCTGATATTTACACTGAAGANCCAGCTTGAAAATACGAAAATAGAAAAGACATTTTTCTACTGCATCCATCCTTTGACTAAAAAAATCCAGTTATATAATCAACTATAACATTCTAAACTCTGATATTTACACTGAAGAAAAAAAGGTTTTCTGTTCTCTTCAAATAATCAACTGCAGACATTGACCATTATACTTGAAACACTAAGCACTATCGTGGTGCAATCGTTGTAAAACTGAAGTCTTTTGCTGAGGGCAACATATTCTTGCTTTCTGAGTAACCTCTTACATGCCCTCTTCTCTCTGTGAAAAATCCAGGTGTCTTGGGTTTTAGCAGTGCAATATTACTATTTAACATCAGGACCACTGATGACATGTTTGGTCTGTCTTCTGAATCTTCTTGAACGCAAAGCAATCCGATTTGAGTAACTCGACATAATTCATACTGACNTTTAGCAGTGCAATATTACTATTTAACATCAGGACCACTGATGACATGTTTGGTCTGTCTTCTGCATCTTCTTGAACGCAAAGCAATCCGATTTGAGTAACTCGACATAATTCATACTGGCTAAACTCCAATATCGCCCCATCAATCAATTCCTCATGCTTCTCTTCATTAAAACATCTCCATGCCTAAAAGATGTAATTTCTGAGCTTACGAGTATTCAGGTTTCAGTGTGCTACCGCCATTTCAAATTAATAGCCTTTCAACTATTTAGCACACATGTTGAGGTGCAAAATAAAAACATAGTTACATTTAATATGTATTTAAATTTCACAAGCAACATGCGTGCCGAATTGTCCAGAGGCTGTTAAAATGACAAAAAGGGGGCGAGTGCATAAAGAGAACATGTCTGTAGCATAAATGTGTATACNAATTTCTGAGCTTACGAGTATTCAGGTTTCAGTGTGCTACCGCCATTTCAAATTAATAGCCTTTGAACTATGTAGCACACATGTTGAGGTGCAAAATAAAAACATAGTTACATTTAATATGTATTTAAATTTCACAAGCAACATGCATGCCGGATTGTCCAGAGGCTGTTAAAATGACAAAAAGGGGGCGAGTGCATAAAGAGAACATGTCTGTAGCATAAATGTGTATAATATATGCAGATGCACTTACATGTCCCAGAAGGTTAAGGTTATGATCTGCATGTTCGAAACATCTGTTTCTCTTCCCGCTTATTAATTCTAGTACTAGTACACCAAAACTATATACATCAGATTTCGTTGAGAATATGCCATCAATCACATACTCGGGAGGCATGTAACCACTGTCGAACATAAAAAAAGAGCATATTAATTTTCGGTTAAACAAACAAAAACTTTGTTGCAGTGCTGCAGAAATCTTACTATGTCCCAACAACTCTTGTTGTACTTGCTTCAGTTTGGCTTCCTCCAAAGCTTCTTGCCATGCCAAAGTCCGAAATTTTTGGATTCATGTCGTGGTCAAGTAGAACATTGCTAGCTTTAAGATCTCTGTGAATGATTCTTAGCTTGGAGTCTTGATGAAGGTACAAAAGTCCCCTGGCAACTCCATTTATAATATTGTAGAGCTTTGGCCAATCCGCTAACCTGCNCTTGGAGTCTTGATGAAGGTACAAAAGTCCCCTGGCAACTCCATTTATAATATTGTAGAGCTTTCGCCAATCCGCTAACCTGCTATTTTCTTTATCTACTTACTTTCATTAGTATGTACACACATTTCTCTATTACTGAATGATGTAAAAGATGTTTTTCTTAAAGAAAACATACAAGGAAAACAGTAAGATTAACTCACAAGCATAATGGTTGTTAAAAGAATAACTTCTAGAAGAGGGACATACCANCTATTTTCTTTATCTACATATTTTCATTAGTATGTACACACATTTCTCTATTACTGAATGATGTAAAAGATGTTTTTCTTAAAGAAAACGTACAAGGAAAACAGTAAGATTAACTCACAAGCATAATGGTTGTTAAAAGAATAACTTCTAGAAGAGGGACATACCGAAAATATAGGAATCGAGGCTTTTGTTGGGCAAGTATTCATATATTAATATCCTTTCTCCTTCCTCAATGCAATAACCAAGAAGTGATACAAGATTTCGATGCTGAAGTTTAGCGATCAATGAAACTTCATTCTTGAATTCTTTGGTTCCTTGTCTTGAATTCTCCGACAGCCTTTTCACTGCTATATGTCGCCCATCCTCCAGCAAACCCTTCAAATTGATCATTTAGGCATTTGTTTTTTTGTATCACATTTAAGATGCCGTCTTACTAAATAATTGNACTTCATTCTTGAATTCTTTGGTTCCTTGTCTTGAATTCTCCGACAGCCTTTTCACTGCTATATGTCGCCCATCCTCCAGCAAACCCTTCAAATTGATCATTTAGGCATTTGCTTTTTTGTATCACATTTAAGATGCCGTCTTACCAAATAATTTTATAAATTGGTTCCCTAGGTTATGCAGTTATGTTTAAAAACTACGAAAATCATTGCATTACGTCTGCAAAAACTCTTAACTGCATACTCATCACATATGTACAGCATAAAATTCACGTTGCTTGGAATTAAATATGATGTGTGTAAATACTTTTACTTATATTTATGTATTGTCTAATAAATTAAGTTATCGATTTTATTCATAATAATATGTATTACAAGAAGATGCATTCTTTAGCAGTTACAAATAGTGTCTTGTGCTGAGTCCAGTTTTAAAGAAANATTGCATTACGTCTGCAAAAACTCTTAACTGCATACTCATCACATATGTACAGCATAAAATTCATGTTGCTTGTAATTAAATATGATGTGTGTAAATACTTTTACTTATATTTATGTATTGTCTGATAAATTAAGTTATCGATTTTATTCATAATAATATGTATTACAAGAAGATGCATTCTTTAGCAGTTACAAATAGTGTCTTGTGCTGAGTCCAGTTTTAAAGAAATTTTTTGATGAATATACAACAATTATGGTGTAAGAGTGCATCTTAGAATGACCAATCCTATTGTTGTACAATTAAAACTCACCTTGTAAACAGGTCCGAAGCCGCCCTCTCCAATCTTTTTTTCGTGGGAGAAGTTACTAGTAGCATTTGCGATTTTTCTGAACTCAAATAGTGGTATATCCAGATTTCCCTCTTCATCCGAGTTTAACCTTCCTGCATAGTACGAAGCAACTTAAAAGAAAATGGTGCACAAGTATCTAGATGTTCTTGACAACGAACTCAAACTTCTAAATCCTAATGAGTAGTTCACAGGTATTTATACTTTCTCTTTTTAAATATCAAATACTTGCCTTTATTTAGCTTTCTCTTTGTAAAGAAAAACAGGATCACCATGGCTGCTATAACCGTTAGTACTACAGGAATTGATATGATTAGCTTTTGCTTCATTCTCGTTCTCCTGCTTTTACCTACAAAAAACAAAACTTAGCACGGTCATTTTAATTTTTGACATTTGTTTCTATTTAGCAGAGTCAAATTATAGGTGTAAATGTGTAAAATAATAGTCTTGCCTAACTCGGAGGCTGACATTCTCACATAAATAGTTTGCCCATTTTCTGTAAAGCCCTTGATATCCATCAATTCCTGAAACCATAACAAGCATCCACTTCCACCTTTTTCAACATCTATA